>PVIC010042316.1:0-15852 GCA_004025085.1 Thryonomys swinderianus
ACAAGGTCCTGAGTTCAATCCCGGTAACCACGTACAATGCTGGGCGTGGTGACTCACGCCCACCAGCCATCAATACCACATACCACAGTGCTGGGCATGGTGGCTCATGCCTGTAATCCCAGCACTTGGGAGGCAGAGGCAGGAGGATTGCTGAGTTTGAGGCTTACCTGGGCTACATAGTGAGCTCACGACCAGCCTGAACTACAAAGTGAGACCCTGTCTCAAAAAAAAAAAAGTTCTATCCGTATATCTTTATAACATCTATACACAGATCCATGTTATATAAATGTGTATCTCCTTTTCATCACATCTATGAGGCAGAGGCTTTTTTGTCTGATTTGTTCATTGCAGAATCCAGAAACTGCATGTGCTGTTCAGGACATGCTCAATAAGCTGAACATGAAGAAACAATGCCCATCCATACTCCATGACATTTTTAGAAAATTTCTGGTACCGACCTCACAGGAGACAGCATCCCAGAAGCTGGCCACAGAAACCTCAGCAAACACAGACACCTGACTCTCAGTCCTCTCAGGCTGCTGTAAAAATACCATGAATTCAGAGACTTTTTAACAACAGAAATGTATTTCTCACAGTTCTGAAGACTGTCCAAGAGCAAGGTTCAGAAAGATTCAGGCTCTGGGGAGAGCCTCTTCCCACAGACGGTAGCATATCGCTACACCCTCACAGGGCTAAGGAGCGAAGCAGCTTCTTAAGCCCCAACTGACAAAGGCACTGACTCCGTTCATGAGGGTAGAGCCTGGGGATGAGGTTTTAACATACGCACTGGGGGCCACGCAAACGTGAAGACCGTGGCATACACTACAGCCTCCCTTGTCCTCTGAAAGCATCTACCAAATCAAAGTTACTTAAGTAGACTACAAAAGAACACAACATGCTCACAATGGGCCAAGCTTGCTGACATAAATCTCCAAACAAAAAGGATTTCACTTTCAGTGAAAGAATGTGTCCCTTCCAGAATGCAGGTGTTGCCGAGGTGACAGTATTAAGAGATGGGCCCTCTCAGAGCAGATTCGGCTGGCTAACAGGCACGCAAGCGTAGTCAGGAGGAAGCAGATCCGGTGTTTTCCAGCACAAGGGGATCACTATAGTCCACAATAACCCACTGTGTATTTTATGCATGACTAGGAGAGATGAGCTTGAGGTTCCAAACAAAGTAATAAGAGGAAGGAGGGCTGGGGATTTAGCTCAAATGGTACTGCGCCCACCTTGGAAGCATAAGGGCCAGAGTTCAATCCCAGGTACAGCAAAAAAAAAAAGAGGAAGGAAATGCTCATTATGCTAATTTGATGAGTGTATGTTGTATATACCTATTGAAATATAACACTATACCCCATAAATATGAACAATTATGTGTTAATAAAAAAATTTTTTTTGAGACAGGGTCTCACTTTGTAGTTCAGGATGGCCCTGGGCTCACTATGTAGCCCAGGCAAGCCTTGAACTCAGCAATCCTCCTGTCTCAGCCTCCCAAAGGCTGGGATGGCAGGGAAGATTCATGGCCTTTCTCCCTATGTGAAAGAAGACATGAGAAGTAAAATCAAATAGATCCCCCTCCAGAATGAGAAAAAAAATAATAATAATGAACAAAAATTCCAGAAAGGTGGCTACTGTCAGATGGATGTTACAAAAGAGACCTGATAAATTTTAAAGAAGAAAGGAGGCCACTGTTATAAAGGAAATAACCCCCCCTTTTTTTTAGACAGGGCCTCCCTTTGTAGTTCAGGCTGGCCCTGAGCTCACTATGTAGCCCAGGCAAGCCTTGAACTCAGCAATCCTCCTGCCTCTGCCTCCTGAGTGCCGGGATTACAAGTGTGAGTCACCACACCCAGTATTGTTGTATGTGGTTACCGGGGATCCAACTCGAACAGGGGACCTTGCGCTTGTGAGGCAGACATCAGAACCATTGAGCTATATCCCTGGCCCAATAGCACATTCTTATACAATCTGTTCACTGCTACCACAGCAACACATGCAGGATACACTCTGAGTTGCAGAATTTATGAGTGACAGGATACACAATCCTGCCACAGCAAGAAATGTTAGTGCAACAGAACAGAGTGTAGAAATAGATACAAGTAAAAGTGGGATATGTGATATATATAATAAAAGAAGAATTTAAATAAGGGTGGAAAAAACATTATTCAGAACTGAATAACTATAATAAAAGTAAGACATTTCCTATCTCACACTATACACAAAAATAAATATAAGAAACAGTAAGAATTTAAATAAAGAAGTCAGGGGCCGGACATTTAGCTCAGCGGTTCTGGCACCTGCCTAGCAAGCACAAAATCCCCGGTTTGATCCCTGGTAACCACATACAACAATACTGGGCATGGTGACTCACGCCCACCAGCAATCAGTACCACAAACTACAAAGCTAGGTGTCGTGGCTCACACCTGTAATCCCAGCACTCGGGAGGCAGAGGCAGGAGGATTGCTGAGTTTCAGGCTTGCCTGGGCTACACGGTGAGCTCAGGGCAAGCCTGATCTATAAAGTGAGACCCTGTCTCAAAAAAAGAAAAGAAAAAAGAACTACCAGAATTGCTTCAGAAAGTAGCAAGAACAATTAGATAAATGTGTTCCAAGAGAAGGGGGATATTTTCAGGTGGACTCATTGCAGTGTGCCTTTTATTGTAATATATTTTAAAATTTAAATATTTACTGAGTGTTTGGTCTCACCTTGTAATTTCCTCAGTCTAGAGAAAGTTCCTACAGAGGAAGAAGAAAAAGACCAAAAGTTTATTCTCTTTTTCTTTTTCAGTGCAACAGATTGAATCTAGGACCCTGCATGTGATAGGCAAGCACTCTAACACTGAGCTACAGGGGAGTGAATGAATCAGTTATGTGATAACTGCCATAACTGTAATTTGGAAACACTACAAGCATCATAACAAGCAATACAAAGAGTCTATGTGAATTGCTATGTAGCAAGACTATTACCTGAAAACTGCCTAGCGTGCACAAGGGCTGTGTCCACGCCCCAGAACCGCAAACAACAGCATTCATTCTTTCAGCAAGCACTTACTAAGCACCTCCTGATGACCAAGCCATGTCCTAGGACTGGGGGAATCAGCCAGAAAGTCACCTGACAAAAAATTTCTCCACTGGATGGAACTAGAGACCATCGTGCTGAACAAAATGAGCCAGTGTCAGAAAGGTAAAAGTCACGAACTTTCTCTTACAGAAGAAATGCAAAAGATCAAAGAGCAAAGGAGGAAGGACAGGAAACCAGAAGGTGCCCTTCTGGAGATGGTGAGGGAAATTAGGGAGAGGAGGGAAGAGAGGGAAAAGTAAATGCTGAGGATCAGAATGAGCCTGTGCCAGTGCACCATACAGCACCTCACTCGCCCATGATAGTAATATGCAGCCATCAAAAAGGCAAAAACGGGCCGGGGATGTAGCTCAGCAGCGCCACACCTGCCTGGCAAGCACAAAGTCCTGAGTTCAATCCTCAGTGCTGAGAAAAAAAAAAAAAAAAAAAAAAAGCTCCTACATATCAGTAAGCAAAAGACAATGAAGGAAATGGAAACTTACAGAAAAAAATGCATAAAAAGATCCTGAAGTTCATTTAATTGTCAGTGACAATAAGATACAATGCTCAACTGCAAAAACAAAAAACTACTGATGATGTCTGGTGCTGGAGTAAATATTGGGAAATAAGCCTTCTTGTAAATGACTCACAGTCACACGTTAAACTGATTATACATTATCAAAATACAATTTGCAGCCAGGTGTGGTAGCTCACGCCTGTGAGCCCAGCACTCAGGAAGTTGAGGAAGGATTGGATCACTGTGAATTCAATGCCAGCCTTAGCTACATAGTGAGTTCAAGGCCAGAGTGAACTGTATAGTAAGACCCTGTCTCAATTAAAAATAAAAAAACCCACATGGCTATAATCCCAGCACTTGGGAGGCTGAGGCAGGAGGACTGATGCAAGTTTCAGGCCAGCCTGGGCTACACAGTGAGTTCAAGACTGGCCTGAAGTATATAGTGAGACCCTACCTCAGACAATAAAATAATATAATATAAAATAAAATAAAATACAATTTGGAAATGTCCTTCATGTATACAAACCTATATGCCTTCAACCTAGCATATTCATGCCTCAGAATTTGGCTCACACAAATACTTGGCAAGTAACAAAAGACGTAATTATAAAAAAAACTGTGTCATTATTTAGTCTATATACTAACTGTAGAAACTCTATGCCTCAGGTCCTTCTTCTGAAAAGTGAGGATAACATTAGAACTTAGGACAAAGTATTGCTAGGTTAATTAAATAAGTTGACTCCATTATAATTTATTGCAACAGTGACTGGCACATGGCACTCAGTAAACTGTAGCTATGATTCTTCTGATTATTATTATTATTATATATTTTTTAAACCAGAGAAAACTAAAAAGGGCAACCAGCAAAGGTATACCATTAAGCAGACATTAAAAGGACAATAAGGTCATCCATGGTGGTGCAGACCTGTAATCTAAACTACTCAGGAGGCTGAGGCAGGAGGGCCATAGGTTTAAGGTCAGCCTGAATTACACAGTGAGACTCTATCTCAAAATAAAACAAAAAGGACTGGAGTAGTACTGGCAAAGAATCCCTGGATTCAATCCCCAGCACAAAAATAAATAACTAAATGGAACAATTTTTTCCATAATAACATGTACAAACTACATTTATTAGTTTTATTTTACCCATGGACCAAGAATAATATGCAAAACAGAAGTGTGCACTTTTTGTGTTTGGTAAGGAAAAATACATAGTAATAATAAATTATTTACACACATCTATACATATACATCTCCATATAGATGAGAAGGATTTAGAAGGATCATCTCCAAAATACAAATGTTGGGATGGGGAGCAGAAATTAGATTACAAAGGGCAGGAGATTTAGCTCAGTGGTTCTGGCGCCTGCCTAGCAAGTGCAAGGTCCCTCGTTCGATCCCCGGTAACCACATACAACAATATCGGGGGTGGTGACCCACACCCACCAGCAATCAGTACCACATACCATAATGCTGGGCACTTGGGAGGCAGAGACAGGAGGACTGCTGAGTTCGAGGCTTGCCTGGGCTGCATAGTGAGCTCAGGGTCAGCCTGAACTACAAAGCGAGACCCTGTTTTTAAAAAAATGAGATTACAAAAATCTTTCTTTTTTTATTTCTTAGCTGTACTGTTTATATTTGCTGGAAGTTACATTTGCAGTTGAAAAACAGAGGAGGAGAGAAGGTGCCAGCTTTGAGTTAAGTCACGGCCCTACTAACTCTGATATGATGACAAACAAGCCGTGGAAAACCAGGACACCAACCCATTTTGCGAGCATTTGCCAGAGTTTTAACTAAAAGTAGCCTCTTATTTAGCTCAGTGGTTCTAGAGCTTGCCTAGCAACCGCAAGGTCCCTGATTCAATCCCTGGCAACCACATACAATACCGGGTGTGGTGACTCATGCCTACCAGCATTCAGTACCACATACCACAGCCTCGAATGTGGTGGCTCACGCCTGTATTCCCAGCACTCGGGAGGCAGAGGCAGGAGGACTGTTGGGAGTTAGAGGCTAGCCTGGGCTACAGAGTGAGCTCAGGACCATCCTGAACTACAAAGTAGAGAACCTTCCCTCTCCCCCTTCCCCCTTCCCCCCAAAAAAGAATGCCAGGGGGGAAAGAAAAAAAAAGATTTGAGGAGGCCACGAAATAAAATACAAAAGTGGAGAACTCCCAAACCGTTAAAAAAAAAAAAAAAAAGGAATGCCAAGCATGGTGGCCCATGCCTGTAATCCCAGCCCTCAGAAGGCAGAGGCAGGAGGATTGCTGAGTTTGAGGTTTGCCTGGGCTACATAGTGAGCTCAGGGCCAACCTGAACTACAAAGTGAGACCCTGTCTCCAAAAGAAAAAAGTAGCCTCTTAGAACGACTCTTGGTGATATCACCCTCAGCTAAAAACCACTGGTTTTTAGGAAAACCTAATAATAAAAACTTATTAGACTAAAGTTCCAGAGACCTTGTCTTGGGGAGAAGCTAGACTGGTTTCTCTTCATGCAGAATGTATATCATGTAGCTGATCACGTTGTCGTTTCTACTTTGGCTGCCAGGAAGCTTATCACCAAAATGTTTAGCTCAGTTTTTACGAAGTGAGACCAGATGGCCTATGTACCATTTCAACAATTTTGTCCATGTGTTGATCTTACAGTCTTTTGAAATTTCTCTAAATCTTACTTCCAATTAACTTCCCTTTCCTATTTTGTTGTGGGAAAATGAAATGAGAAATGAACAAGTAACTTATCTTAGACTTCATCATGCTCTGTTTCTCTCTGGAGAACAGCTGGGGGGAGCAGAAGTCTTCCGAGCTCAGGGCGTTAACCTTCAGTGGCTGGATGTGAAAACGAGGTAATCCACTAATGACTTACTTTTCTTGTCCGACCCAGGAATTACATTTCAGGAACTTCTGTCCTGAAACAATAACCATGGATGTGTGCAGAGATTTAACGCAGGCTCTATTAACACGGCTTTGCCTTTAAACGCATAATATCTAAAACAACCACCAAGACTGCCAAGTGCCTACTATCTCAGGAGAATGAGGCATGAAACTGCAAGATGAAGAACAGCCTGGGCAAATTAGTGAGGCCCTGTCTCAAAATAAAAATTTAGGGAAGGTTTAGGCCAAGGTATAGAGTGGCACAGCCCTTGCCTGGTGTTCATGCAGGCCCGGATTCAAGTTCTACTACCACAAAAAATTTTTCCAGCACTAAAGACTGGGAAAATAAGTTAAAGAAGAAAGGCGGATGGCCACTAAGAGCAATGCGAAATGATTAAAAGAGCCTCAGGAGGGACTGGGAGTGTAGCATGGTGGGAGAGCCCTTGCCACGGGTGCTGGAGGCCCTGGTGTTTCATGCCCGGCATTGCAAAGGCAGGAGAGAGAACAGGGAAGGAGGAGGATAGGAGAGCGGGGGACGGGAGGGAAGAGGACAGGCGAGGGAAAGCACTTCACAGGCTATGGAGACAACGGGTGGGATTCTTTTCTCCTTCTTTTTGTTACAACATGAACAGCCTCAGGGACACAGGTTTCGCCCTGTCCCAGCAGTGTGCTGTCGCTGGCTGGATGACGCAGTGATAGTGGCCCAGAGAGCTGTTTGTAGGTGGGGAGGTTAAAAAAAAAAGAAAGAAAATTTTAACTGTACTGATGGAAGAAAAAAATAAAAGAAGGAAAGAGGAGGAGGGAAGAGGGACAGAGTTAAAACATCTTACCAGTACATGTACGAAAGGGATGGGATTCTTTTTGATTGCTATAACAACGTAGGTTTTTATTTTGTTTTTGTAGTACCGGGGATCGAACTCACAACCTTGCGAGGCAGGTGTAGCACCACTGAGCTAAGTCCCCTGCCCTTGTTGTTACAACATGGACAGAAAAAATAGACAAGAGGGGTGCAAATGTATTTTCACATCCAAAAAGAGCTAGTGATCTCCCAGTGGCTCTAAATGTGATCATAAACTAGATTTAAAAGAAAGGTTAATGCTGACTTATGAAGGTGTGAAACAGGCAGCGCAATGAAAATGGGATGTTAGAAAGACTACAAGTCCTCCACAACACAGCAGCACATGCAGCTTCGATCTTTTCCTTATATTTTTTTCCTTAAGAATGTTATTAAACTGTAGACTTGTACAACCATTGTGGAGATCAGTGTGGAGATTCCTCAGAAAACTAGGATTAGAGGTCCCATTTGATCCTGCTATTCCTCTGCTAGGAATATACCCAAAGGAATTAAAAGAATCATATTGTAAAGTCTATGTGCACCCATGTTCATAGCAGCTCAGTTTGTGATAGCCCAATCTTGGAGACAACCCAGATACCCATCAACTGGAAACTGGATAAAGAAGATGTGGGTTTTTTATAAAACAGAGTATTACTCTGCCATAAAGAATGACAAATTTCTGGGCCAGAGATTTAGCTCAGTAGTTCTAGGGCCTGCCTCGCAAGCACAAGGTCCTGAATTCAATTCCTGGTAACCACATACAATGCTGGGCGTGGTGACTCACACCCACCAGCAATCAATACCACATACCACAGTGCCAGGCGTGGTGGCTCATGCCTGTCATCCTAGCACTTGGGAGGCAGAGGCAGGAGGATTGCTAAGTTCCAGGCTTCCCTAGGCTACAAAGAGAGCTGAGGACCAGCCTGAACTACAAAGTGAGACCCTGTCTCAAAAAAAAAAAAAAAAAAGAATGGTAAGTTTCATTCACTTATGTGCAAATGGCTACACCTTGAGAACACACTAATAAGTGAAATAAATAGATCACACATATGTAAATACTACATCTTTTCTCTGGTATGAGAACCTGTAGATGTAAATGAGTTCTAGAATGCATGATAGTGCTCGCTTCGGCAGCACATATACTAAAATTAGAATGCATGATAGATTTTGTAAAATAGGAAATATTCAAAGGGAATGTGGTGGGGGAACATAATGAAGGGAAAGAATAAATATGATTTGGAAAGAAAAAGAAATAGCATGTATATAAGGGGTGGGGGTTGGGGGTGGATAGGGATATGGGTAAAAATGAGAATGAACTTGTGTCATATATTGGTACAAATTCCCCAATGTTGAGTGTGACTGTGAACTGTATATAAAATATACCAATAAATAATTCAATTAGGTACAAAGATTTGGCTCAGTGGTTCCAATGCCTGCCTAACAAGCGCAAGGGTCCTGGTTTGATCCCCGGTAACCACATACAACAATACCATAGGGCATGGTGATTCACGCCCACCAGCAATCAGTACCACACACCACAGTGCCGGGTGTGGTGGCTCACGCCTGTGATCCCAGCACTCTGGAGTCAGAGACAAGAGGATGCTGAATTTGAGACTTGCCTGGGCTACATAGTGAGCTCATGGCCAACCGGAACTACAAAGTGAGACCGTGTCTCAAAAATAAAAAAAAAAAGAATGCTATTAAAGAACCTGTATTACTTCTACCCGCTGTTCGCAGGCTTCGCGCTGCTGCGCCTGGTGGCCTTCCACCTGGGGCTCCTCTTTCTGTGGCCCTGCCAGCGCTCGTCCTGCGCCCTCAAGGCTGCCAAGAGGAGCTCCCGGCCGCCGCCGCACCAGCCTCGGCCTCGTCTCCGCCCTAGAGCACGGCCCAGCGCGTCTGAACCGTGCACAAACAGGCCTTGGAGAACATCTCCGTGGCCCTGTGGACCAACAACAAGGATGCCTCCTGCCTGTGCCTCCCGAGTGCTAGGATTACAGACAAGAGCCACCACGCCTGGCTACCATCTTTTCTTCTTAATAATTATGAATCCTTTTAATGAAACTAAAATAATGAATTTGTTTGTTTGTTTTTTGTTGTTTTGTTTGTTTTTGAGACAGGGTCACTCACAAAAAAGAAAATTAAGTAAGAAGATGTATGAATTCTTAATATCATGTGCTACTTGTGGCCATAAGTTATACCTCCTTAGGTACTTTTTTTTTTTTTTTTTTAGACAGTGTCTCGCTTTGTAGTTCAGGCTGGCCCTGAGCTTACTATATAGCCCAGGCAAGTCTCAAACTCAGCAATCCTCCTGCCTCTGCCTCCCAAATGCTGGAACGACAAGTGTGGGCCACCATGCGTAGCATTGTAGTATGTGGTTACTGGGGATCGAACCAGGGGCCTTGCACTTCCTAGGCAGACACTGGAACCACTGAGCTAAATCTCCAGCCCCTCTTAGTCACAAACCTTTAACTCCCTACATGATAAAAATGAGAATGAGATAAACAGGGAAAAAACTAAAACCAGAGCTATGCATATTTTAGATCATGGGTAGTAACTTTTTAAGGTTTAAAATGTTAAAGCATCAGTTATAAAATAATGATAGTACAAGGTGATGATGAAGTATGTGAACTAGGGAAATAAAAATCTTTCAGTAAATTCATAAAATTTCGTTTTGTTTTCACTTAGGGATTAAAATATGAGTATTTAGTTATCTCCAAATCAGTACAGGACTCTTTAATATTAGATGAACTTTTTAAATATAGGCATCTTTAAAATTATCATGCTAGGCCAGGGATTTAGCTCAGTGGTTCCAACCTCACAAGTGCAAGGTCCTGCCAGTACCACATACCACAATGATGGGTGTGGTGGCTCACACCTGTCATCCCAATCCTCGGGAGGCAGAGGCAGGAGAATTGCTGAGTTCAAGGCTTGTCTGGGCTACATAGTGAGTTCAGGGACAGCCTGAACTACACAAGGAGACCTTGTCTCAAAAAAAAATAAACAAATAAAATAAAATAAAATAATCATGCTGATTACAATTCTATTGGAAAGGTTTTTAGGTAATAAAGATTTCAAATGCTAAAAGATTATAAAAGTCAATTTAACATTATCGTAAACAGGCCAAAATTAGATTGCTATATGAATATCCATGCATGTATAGAAATTTCTTGATGATCAAGTTTGAGGTTCACCTGGTGTTAGAGAACTATTTTCTATGACTTACTCTAACCAGGTTTTATTTAAGTTGTATTTCATAGAGGGGTCATGAAAACAGAATAATGACATAATAGGAGAAAACAGAATAACGACATGGTAGGAGGTATGGGGTCAGTTTGGTCATTTTGGACAGAAGTTGCCAAGGTTTTCTGAATCAATTATTAGACTGTAACCATCGCTTCACGGCCTTTTGGCTAAGATCAAGTGTAGACTGTAACCATTCAGCAATACTGCATTAAGTTCTGTGTTATATCATTTCCTAAAAGACAATGCTTAAATGTTAAGCACTAGTGTGTATTCTTTATGCTAATATGGCAGAATTTTGTAAATTAAATTAAAATTTACTGGTGTACTGGACTTTGACCATAAAGACAGACTGAATACTATCTTTCTAGATATATTAGGGATAGTTTATTCTGCTCTGCCCATTGAGATTATTAGCTTTCTGACTTACAAATACTATACGCTTTGCGCTCAAGAAGAGTTGGAGGACAATCAGACAGAATTCTAATTTAAATACATACACAACAGTCTTTGCTTATAGTGTAAAATTCTTTATATTTTGTACAAAACTAATTACTTGGTAAAATGAACCATTTACAGTTTTTCAGGCTCCTAAAGAAATTTTTCTTTAAATGCTTGTCTCAGTTTTAGTCTGGTCTTTTGTACTTCTCTTCAGAAGAAATAAATTAAAGGTACAGCTGCATAAAATGGGTTTTTATCCTAAATGGATTGTAAATAAATTATAAACTTTTTTTTTAATGCTGTTGAAGGGCCGGAGGGTTAGCTCAGTGGTTCCGGCGCCTGCCTCGCAAGCGCAAGGACCTGAGTTCGATCCCCAGTAACCACATATAATGCTGGGCGTGGAGACACGCCCACCAACAATTAACACCGCATACCACAAAATGCCAGACGTGGTGGCTCACGCCTGTCATCCCTGTCATCCCAGCACTCGGGAGGCAGAGACAGGAGGATTGCTGAGTTCGCAGCGGCTTGCCTGGGCACCATAGTGAGCTCAGGGCCAGCCTGAACTACAACGCGAGACCCTGTCTCAAAAAGCAAAAAAAAAAAAAATGCTGTTGAAGGGCTGGAGATATAGCTCAGTGGTTCCAGCGCCTGCCTCGCAAGCCCAAGGTCCTGAATTCAATCCCCGGCAACCACATACAAGGCGTGGTGGCTCAAATTTGTAATCCCAGCACTCAGGAGGCAGAGGCAGGAGGATTGCTGAGTTCGAGGCTTCCCTGGGCTACATAGTGAGCTCAGGGCCAGCCTAAACTAGAAAGCAAGACCCTGTCTCAAAAACTTAAAAAAAAAAAATCTGACTGCAGTATCTAGGTATTTTAATTACAAAGAAAATTCAACAGCTTAATGTTAAAATAAAATTAGGGAGAGAAGAGGGAGAGCTGTGCAGTGTCACTGAAAGGGCCAGACACTGATTAAATGCTTGGGACCATAAGTGTTTCAGATTTCAGAGGCTGTTGTTGTTGTTGTTGTTGTTTTAGGGGACTGGAACACTTGCATAGACTTTGCCAGTTGAGCATCCCTGATCCAAAGATCCCAAATGGGGGCTGGAGATTTAGCTCAAGTGGTACCATACCAACCTTGGATGCATAAGGGCCCAAGTTTGATCCCCGGTACCACACACACACATACACACAAATATATATATATACACGTAAATATATATACACATGTACATATATGTATACACACACACACATATATATATCCCAAATGGAAGGGCCAGGTGGTACATGGCTGCAATTTCAGCTGTGTGGGAGGCTGAGGCAGGAGATTCACAAGTTTAACTTGGTGAGACTCTATCAGAAAGTTTTAAAAAGACAAGGCAAGGATGTCACTTGGTGCAAAGGCTCTGAGCTCAATTCGCAGTACCACAAAAACAATCCAAATTCTAAAACCAGAAATCGTTGTACATAATGTCAGTATTCGGAATGTTTCAGACTTTATAGCATTTCAAACTTTAGATTTTCAGGTTAGGGAATCTCAGCTTGTATCAGCACTGCGGTTGCAGAGTGAAAGTGGTCGTAGATGACAAATAAACTAACGGCACTCACCATCAGTGCTGCAAAAACTCTTATTTATAGAGCCAAGTGGTGGCTCTATAAATGGTGGTGGCTCACGCCTGTAATCCCAGCACTCAGGAGGCAGAGGCAGGAGGATTGCTGAGTTCGAGGCTTGCCTGGGCTACATAGTGAGCTCAGGGCCAGCCTGAACTACAAAGCAAGACCCTGTCTCAAAATAAATCTTGGGCCAGAGGATTAGCTCAGTGGTTCCAGCACCTGCCTTGCAAGCGCAAGGTACTGAGTTTGATCCCGGGTAACCACATACAATGCTGAGCGTGGAGATTCACACCCACCAGCAATCAATACCACATACCACATACCACAGTGCCGGGTGTGGTGGCTTACGCCTGTAATCTCAGCACTCGGGAGGCAGAGACAGGAGGATTGCTGAGTTTGAAGCTTGCCTGGGCTACAGAGTGAGCTCAGGGCCAGCCTAAACTACAAAGTGAGACCCTGTCTCAAAAAAAAAAAAAATCTTATTTATGGACACCGAAGTTTTAATGCACATGTCATTTTCACATGTAACGAAATATTCTTCTTTTGATCTCCTTCCAACCAATAAAGAATGTGATGACCACTCCTAGGGCTATCTTGAAAAGCAAGGGGCCACAGTTTTTCAACCTAGATAAAATACAACTGGTCATGAGTTGAAGGCTGGTGAGGCTGAGAGACAGGCATCATAGGGGTCTATGACTCCCTCTAGTTTGTTGGTGCTTAAAATTTTCATAGTTTGGGAAACCAGGTGTGGTGGCTCACGCTTGTAATCCCAGCACTCAGGAGGCAGAGGCAGGAGGATTGCAGAGTTCAAGGCTTGCCTGGGATACATAGCGAGCTCAGTGCTAGCCTGAACTACAAAGCAAGACCCTATCTCAAAAAATAAAAATTCATAGGTTGGGCTTGAGATGTAGTTTAGTGGTGTCATGCCTGCCTGGCAAGCACAAGGTCCTTAGTTCAATCCCCAGTACTGAAAAAAAAAAAAAAAGAAAAAGAAAATTTGAATAGGACATTGTGAAATTGTAAGAAAATATTCAAAGGGAAAGGGGAGCCAGGGGTAAGTAAAGAAGGGAAAGAAAAAATTTGATGGTTAAAGAAAAGGAAACAGGGTGGTCGGGGATTTAGTTCAGTGGTTCCAGCACCTGCCTTGCAAATTCAAGGTCCCGAGTTCAATCTCCAGTAACCACATACCACAATGCCGGGCATGGTGACTCACACCCAGCAGCAATCAGTACCACACACCACAATGCCAGCCATGATGGCTCACGCTTGTCATCCCAGCACTCGGGAGGCATAGGCAGGAGGATTGCTGTGAGTTCGAGGCTAGCCTGGGCTGCATACCGAGTTCAGGGCCAGTCTGAACTACAAAGCGAGACCCTGCCTCAAAAAAAAAAAAAAAAAAAAGGAAACAAAGCCTATGTATATAGGGACAGGGGTTGTAAGGGGCGAGGGAGAGGGAAAAAATGAGAATTAAGTCATGTCATGTACTGGTACAAATCTTCAATGTTGACTGTGATATATAAAATGTACCAATAAAATCAGTTTTTAAAAATTGAATCGGAGGGGCTGGAGGGTTAGCTCAGTGGTTCCGGCGCCTGCCTCGCAAGCGCAAGGTCCTGAGTTCGATCCCCGGTGACCACATACAATGCTGGGCGTGGAGACTCACACCCACCAGCCATCAATACCACATACCACAGTGTCGGGCGTGGTGGCTCACGCTTGTCATCCCAGCACTCAGGAGGCAGAGACAGGAGGATTGCTGAGTTCGAGGCTTGCCTGGGCTATAGAGTGAGCTCAGGGCCAGCCTGAACTACAAAGTGAGACCCTGTCTCAAAAAACAAAACAAAACAAAAAAACTGAGTAGGAAAGTTTTGTATTTAAGCATTACCATGGAAATAAACTAAGCATTTCTATAAAGTTAAGGGCTTGGATATATACCTGCAGAGTGAAGAAGCAAATCACAACATATTCTCAATTATTTTATATCAAACAACCACAAAGATCAGACATTCTGTTTTACAGTACAATGGATTGAACCTAGGTGTGCTCTACCACTGAGCTACATCCCCAATTCTTTTTTATCTTGACACAGGGTCTCACTAAACTGTCTAGGCTGGCCTAAAAGTTGTAATCCTCCTGCCTCAGCCTCCTGAGGAGCTGGTATTACAGGTAAGTATCAGTATGTCTGCCTTGGATTATTGTGTTTGTTTTTGTTGCTGTTGTTTTTTTTTTTGTTTTTAGTACTGAGGACTGAACTCAAGGCCTTCGTAATGAGCAACATCCCCAGCTCTTTATTTTTATTTTGAGACAGACAGGATCTAAATCACTGAGTTGCCCAGCCTGGGCTTGGAACTTGTGATCCTCCTGCCTCAGTCTCTGAGAGTGCTGGGATTACAGATGTGTGCCATCATGCCTGCCATGCCTGCCTCCGTTTTGTTTTTTGTTTTTTGGGTTTTTTTTGATAGGGCCTTGCTGTGTACTTCAGGCTGGCCTTGAAGTCACTATGCAGCCCAGGCTGGCCTCAAACTTGTGGAGATCCTCTTACAAGTATGCCACCACATCAGCTTGATTGTGCATTCTTAGTAGGGATATTGCTCTTAAACGGGCCAAAATGTGTTCTTGGAGGCAAAAAGAATCTTGGATGTTACAATGATTTGTGACTTTCCAAACCTAAGCTCTACCTCACAAAATTTTATTCCTTGCCATTTCTTTTGCTGGATTTTCTTGGGTATCACTGAACAGTAATAATTTTGAAGTCACAGAAGTACCAACAAAAATCAGTGCTATGAAACTATAATGAACAGATAATAATCAGGTATTAACACAGTTATTATCCCAAGCCTTATAGGGTCAGCCCAGCCATTATCTTCACCTCAGGAAACCGAAAGAGACTTGTCAAGTAACTTGCCCAAGGCCACATACCCAGGAGGAGAGTGTGAGGTGACTGAAGAACAAAAAGCTAAGAATTCCTCCCTAGCTATGGTAGCACCAAGATCACAGATAGACAATTTCCGGATCTTCTCTTTGGCATGAACACCTGTAGATGCAAATGAGTTCTAGAAAGTAGGACAGCTTTTATAGAGTAGAATATTTCTATAGGAAACTTGGTGTGGGAATATGATGAGGGGAAGGAATAAATATGATACAGAAAGAAAATAAAAGAGCATGTATAAAGGGGGGAGGAGGGGGGAGTGGGTAGGGATATGGGTAAAAATGAGAATTAACTTGTGGCATATACTGGTACAAATTTCCCAATGTTATATGTGATTTTGAGATGTATAT
>PVIC010042317.1:0-15974 GCA_004025085.1 Thryonomys swinderianus
AAAAAAAAAAAAAAAAAAAAAAAAAAAAAAAAAGTACAGTCCAGTCAAAGGTTCTCATATCATATTGTAATGGTGAACATAAAAATCGCCAAATGCCAGGCGTTTTTATCTGTAAGCTACCAGTCTCTCTCTTCCTGTTTTCTTCCTCTCTCCCTCCTTCCTTTTTTCTTTACTTTCCCTCCTTCCCTTCTCCTTCTTCCCTTTCCCTTCCTTTTCTTCTTTCCTCTCCTCTCTTCTCCATCCTCTTATCATCCTCCATCTTTAACTGATTTTTTTTTTTTTTTGAGACAGGGTCTCGCTTTGTAGTTCAGGCTGGCTCTGAGCTCACTATGTAGCCCAGGCAAGCCTCGAACTCAGCAATCCTCCTGTCTCTGCCTCCCGAGTGCTGGGATTACAGCGTGAGCCACCACACCCAGCCTTTAACTGATTTTTGTTTGTGTTTGTGAGGAGAGTGATTGTTCTGGGTGAAAGAACATTGTCTTTTCTATTTGGGTTATTTGTTGTCACTATTTAGTTTTAAGACAGAATAGCATCTTGTGAGCAGGCTACAAGCCTAAAAGAGAGTGGGATATAAGAATGACCAAAGAAGGAAAACATTAATGAAATCATAGAAATTTACAGGCTAAAAACTGGTAGATAACACATTGTGAAAATGAACCTAGAATTTGGGGCTATTTTTGTCCTGGGAAACATTTTATATCTTGAAAGGGCAGCTCCGGTAAAAGATGGAGCTGCACGTCTTGAAATCCTTGGAACCAAGGAAGAAAAGCCATGGTGTAGGATCCCCCGGCCGGATGACCTGGGACGTGCCCGATGATTAGAGATCGAAACACCGAATGGCTCCGAAGTAGGGTGGTGCAGAACTGCACAAGCTTTCCAATGAACCCCGTCTCTCTCCAAGTGACTCAGTAGGCCCAGAAAAATCTAAAAATCCGAAATTAGAATAGGACGAATCTGGCTGGATTGCCAGTTGGACCCCAGGGATTATCACATCAATAGCAAGAATTCCCACATGGTATAAGATATATTATCCTAGGCCTCAAATTTTTTCTACAAATAATTTTTCAAAAACAAATGTCTAACATGTATTATAAAATAGCATGGCACTACTTTAACTTAATAAAGTGATTGTGTGTGTGTGTGTGTGTGTGTTTATACCAATCCAAGAGCAAGCCTTATCCTTAATCATTAGGGAGGTGTTAGCCTAATGGCAGGCACAAGAGAAGGATAGCCATAGAGTCAGAGATTTAGCTCAATGGTTCCAATGCCTGCCTAGCAAGCGCAAGGTCCCTAGTTCTATCCCCAGTATCCATATACAAAACTGGGCCTGGTGACTCATGCCCATTAGCAATCAGTATCACATACCACAATGCCAGGTGTGGTGGCTCACGCCTATAATCCCAGCACTCAGGAGGCAGAGGCAGGAGGATTGCTGAGTTCAAGGCTTGCCTGGGCTACATAGTGAGCTCAGGATAAGCCTGAACTACAAAGTGTCCTGTCTCACAAAGAGAGAAAGAGGGAGAGGGAGAAGGGGGAGGGGGAGGGGGAGGGAGAGAAGGATAGAGCCACTATTTCTGTAGTTATTAACACTCCACTAGAAGGTCAGCTAATAGCAATACAGTTAAATAAAAGAAGACAATTAGATACATAAACATTGGAAAGGAAGATGCCAACTATCTTTATTTGCAGAAAATAGAATTGTATATCTGAAAAACTGAAGAATCAATAGAAATATTACAAAAATGATAAAGTAAGATAATAAAATCACATATAATATTAGCAAACTGAAGTCAGTAGCTTTTACACACATACACCACACACACACATAAACTAAATATTTGAAGGGAAAACTTAATGTACCATAACCAAAAATTTAGATATCTAGACATAAGTCTAATAAGAAATAGGCAAAAATAATAAACTAAAATATTCTTTAACTCAGGGCCAGCCTAAACTACAACGCGAGACCCTGTCTCAAAAAGCAAAAAAAAAAAAAAAAAATTCTTTAAAGACTTAAAAACAACTTTGAACAAATTGAAAACCACACCATTATTGTATAGGAAAATTCAACATCATAAAGATGTTATTTCTCTCTAAATTAGGTATAGATTTAATGTACCCTCAGTAAACATTTCCTTATATTATTCTTCCCTGGACCTGAACATGTTGATTAGAAAGTTTATATGGAAGAAAAACAAGTGAAAATATCCAGGAAAAATTTGGAAAGAACATCAATGCACTGTGTAGCCAATCTTATTAGAATATAATAAAGTACTGTAAATCCCTAAATTGAAACAGAGAGATACCAGTACAGGGAAGGACTCCTGTAGATCAGTGTATCAGAATAGGAGATCTAGAAATGTATCTAAGGAGAATTTTAGCACATGACAATGCAAGCAGTGAAATTAGAGGGAGAGACACTGGCTTTTACATAGTGTTGGTCAGCTCTGAAGAAAAAGATAAAATTGGATCTTTTTCTTACAGTGTGCTCCAGGATAGATTACAAATATATCAGAGATCTACAAGAAAAACAAGCACGCACAAGTACTGCAAGAAATCACAAGTGAGTCTTATTTTTATAACCTGAGTAAAACCTAAATTTGATAAGAGATTGAATTTGACAGCACAGAATAAGTAAAGCAATAAGATAGCTGCAAATTGAAAATTTTTGTAACTTTCAATACAAAGTGCATGAAATAAGAATTTCCTAAAAATTATAAACAAAATGACTCCACAGCAGACACACAGAAAGCTAACACACAGTGAGAATTCAAAGTAAACTAATGGCTCTCAATGTGCAGAGAGAAATGCATATCAAGACTCCAAGAGATATCTCTCATTTATCAGACTGACAAAATGCTCAAAGTTTTACAATTTAACCTTTGATAAACCTCTGGGGAAACATGTTTTATATATTATAGCTATGGATACAAAATTGCACAATCCTTATGAGAGGAAACTGACAATGCCTAGCAAAACTGTATATGCAGGAATCACACTTGTAGCATTCTGTCTCAAATGTTCAGAGGCAGCACGTGAAGACATATATTAAGGACAGTTGGCCTTGGAGGGATTGTTACAGCAAAAAGCTGTGTTTCTTCCTAAAACTCATTGAATGACCTGTAGTTTATCTATGAAGTAATGCGCTGTTTAGAAAAAAAAAAAGAAGCAACTTATTTCCAGATACAATGTGTCCACTGAGAACAGCAGGAAAAAGAAGATGGAGTTAGTGAAAAGTACTGTGTTTGAAGTTTTCAGAGAGCTATTGAGACAGCCTGAGGTAGAAGGTTCCAGAAGCCAGAGAGAAGGGAATCTCTCTGCTGCAAGCTCAACATTCTGAAGGCTGCTTTTTCCCCTCTTGGCGTTTATGAATTCTTGGCAGGCAGAGAGGCTGAGAGTCTTGGCAGAGGGAGCCCACCAAGAGGAAGAAAAACAGCAGAGCTATTGGCACTCATATAGGGTGAGGTGATAAAACCTGGGGTGTGGGGTTTCCAAATCAGCGTTCAGAGAGCCTTGATTCCAGAGAGAAGGCAGGTGCAGAGAAGTGAGACTGGGATTTGATGGTTTTCTCTTTGAAGTACTTGGCAATTCTCATACAAAAATCAGTTAAAAGCAGAGTGGAAGAATGTCACTCTTGTCACTTCAGCATTGGCCTAGACTCTAGCCAGGGTGCTTAGGCTACAGACAGACTCACAGGCAGGCAGACATTTAAAAAAAAAAAGATTTACATTGGAAAGAAAGAGGTGAAACTATATTTATATATTATATAACATTGCACATAAAATTACCAAGAAATCCCTAGAAAACTATTAGAAATTATAATTTCTGCAAGGTCAATATACAATCAACTATATTTCTATATAGTAGCAATAAATAATCAGAAAGTGAAATTAAGAAAAAAATTGCTTTAGGTCTTCATCAAAAAGACAAATGCAAGACTTGTGTACTGAAAACAGTATTGGAAGAACAAAAAATATTGGGAATGGGTTATTTTCCATGTAACCCCTGTTTCTTTCTGAGTTTTCACTGATTTTCTAGTAACATCCTATTTCACCCAGATTTTTTTTTTTTTTTTTTGAGACAGGGTCTCACTTTGTAGTTCAGGCTGGTCCTGAGCTCACTATGTAGCCCAGGCAAGCCTTGAACTCAGCAATCCTCCTGTCTCTGCCTCCCGAGTGCTGGGATTACAAGCATGAACCACCACACCCGGCACTGTGGTATATGGTATTGATGGCTGGTGGGCGTGAGTCACCACACCCAGCGTTCTATGTGGTTACCGGGATCAAACTCAGGACCTAGCACTTGCGAGGCAGGCGCCGGAACCACTGAGCTAAATCTCCAGCCCTGTTTTCTTAGAGTTCAAGTTTGTTTAGTTCCATACTTTCCAATTTTAGGGGCATGTTTTTTCTGGATTGTAATATGAAAATAGATGCTTTTTAACAGACCTAGGAACATTATTTCCTAGGTCTAGGTGTTTACTACGCTATTCCCTAGTATAGTAAATAGTGCATAACTCCTCCTAGGTGTTTACTACACTTTACACACACTTGCCTGGGCGTGGTCACATTTCCGCCTCACACATCAAGCTGCGTCCTACTCTCTTCCCCTTGCTCCTGCTGTTTCTCCCAACTGGCACACAGCGACCATCTCCCTCACTGGTCCAATTCTTTGTGTGGAAAGAATCATGCTGTTCCCAGAAAGACAGAGGCATTGTATTATTGTGCTATTCTATTCAAAGAATCAGTCTGAGTGAATTCACACTAAATCATGGAGTTAGATAGATAAGAAAGAAAAGAAGACGTGGCACATTTTATACATTAGTAATATATCTTTCTATGAAAAATTGAGAAACGTGGATGACTATGTTTCTCTTCTTTTATTTCTACTTGAGCCTCAGATACAAATTCCATTTTCTAAAACTGCTAATTAAAAAAAAAAAGTATGTGTCCCAAGGAACATCTTTTAAAAAAATAATAAAACCTCATCCCACTATTTCAAAAACTTTCTTCTTAAAACGTTTGACAGCCCTCATTGCTTTTCGGACAACCAGTCTTCTGACTTCCACAACTTTTTTCCAAAACATTCTCATTTTTTTTTTATCATGTGGAAAAATGATTCATTTTAATCGAAGAGCGCTTGTTCAGAATTTCCGAAATGAAACTCGAGCTTAGACAAAGAAAGCTTCAGACAGAAAGGCTAATTTTTCATAAGCTACTGAAAACAGGGGCTGCAAAAATGATGTGTCTATGACCTTGGCATCTGTGGCTCCTACCACAGGACTGAATGCCCACTCATTGTTGTTCCATGACTCAGCCCTTGTCCATGAGTACTTGGATAGACCAGAGCCACACAGCAGGACAGTTCTCCACTAGTTCAAATTGTTTATGGTTCCTTTTGTACCTACAACTCACAATTTAAACATTCTTCTACGTGCGTTTGTTGATGTGCTACTCAGAGTGAACACTGGCCCTTTTGAGAAGCGACGCACTATTAACTACACTATGCAATGTCTGCATGTCACAATGAGATTTATTATGCCGGGGTGGGGGAAGGGAAAGGGACAGTGTCCTTCTGCTCTGAGGACACGTGCAAAGGACCTAGAGTGACTGTGGGAATCTGGGGGAAAAGAAATGATTTATTCAGGAATGGAATGAGAAATGTGAAACAGGTGCTCCGGTTTTGGGGAGATGGGTCGGGAGCAAGGAGCCTGCAGTTAGGGGTTAGCCGGAGCCACGCGGTGACTCATGAAGAATTAGACCAGTGACGGAGATGGTCCCTGCGTGCCGGGTGCGAGACACAGCAGGGCGAAGGGAAGAGAGCAGCGTGATGCGGCCACACCGAGGCAAGTGTGGCCAGGAGCGAGGCCCCAGGCGAGCAGGCCTTTGTACCACACTATGGAGGGCGCTGCGGGTGTCCCTGAGAGGTGGCGCGGTCACATTAGAATTGGGGCGCGAAGAGGTGTGGCATCAGGAAGGTCAGGAGGTCCTTGCAGTCAAAACGTGATAACGATACCCCTGGCATCAAAGGATCTGCCACGGGAGTAATGATGGGTGGAAAGAGTATGTGATATTAGAGGCCAAAATGCACTATTCTCGCTCAGTGTTTGGGTGTGGAGCCCGAAGTGACAGAATGATTTTAATGTCTGCCTTCACCAACAAGGCAGACAGTGACGCATTCGTCAGGTCAGATCGGACGGACAGGCTGCCTGCCAGATGCTAGCTGAGTGACTGTATTCGAAGAGACACAGGCAAGTGGGGAGACTTGGGATCACTGCACAGAAACGGCGAGCTGCGCAGAGGCCCTCGGCAGCGCCCGGGTCAGCTGAGTGTGGGGACCGTGGGGGCGCAGTCTGCGTGGCCGTATGACCACCCCACCTCGGTTATGAAGGCGCAAGGTGGCCGCTAACTGATGCCCTTGGAGGAGGAAGCACAGGATGCGCTTAGATGCAAAACTGTTCCATCCAACAGCAGCCAAGAGATGGAAGCCACTTAAATGTCTACCAGTAAATGGACAGATAAGCAAACTGTGGCCCATCCGCAGTGCAGTGACTCAGCGTTGAAAAAGATGGGACTCCTGACACAGGTCATGACGCGGATGAGACCTGAGGACACTATGTTAAGTGATGGAAGCTAATCATAACAGGAGAAATATGACCAGGTAACCAAGTGGAGTCAAACTCACGGGAACGGAGCATAGGACAGCATTTGCAGCATCCGGGACGGGCAGTCGGCATCCTGAGAGCTGCCTGCGCTCGAAGCGGGCGGAAGAGGACTTCGGTGTGCGAGGCGAAAGCTGCTGAGGTGAGGGAGCCATACGCCCTGCCCCTGCGAAGTGAGGAGGATACTGTCAGGGGAGCAGGGCAGTGTGCCGAGGTGAGGGAGCCATAGGCCCTGCCCTGCCCCTGCGAAGTGAGGAGGATACTGTCAGGGGAGCAGGGCGGTGTGCCGAGGTGAGGGAGCCGTAGGCCCTGCCCTGCCCCTGCGAAGTGAGGAGGATACTGTCAGGGGAGCAGGGCAGTGTGCCGAGGTGAGGGAGCTGTAGGCCCTGCCCTGCCCCTGCAAAGTGAGGAGGATACTGTCAGGGGAGCAGGGCAGTGTGCCAAGGGGAGAGGGCTGATGGGCTGTGCGAGCAGCAGCACCGTAGATGCTCTTGTGCTCGGACTGTGCGTGGGAGGCGGGAGGGGCAAGGCCTGAGCCGGGCTGAGCCAGCGGAATCCCTAAGGGTCGTGCAGGTCAAGGTTCAATTCAAAGAGCAAAGACTGGCAGGCATGAGTGGGCGAATGCCAGGGTGTGATTTGTACATTGAGAAGCGTGCCCTGACCCTGTGTGGCAACTGCGTTCTGTGTGAGCAAGTGCGGGGAGGCTGGCCAGCGTCTGGGGGGGGGGGGCGGTCTGCAGTGCGGCCTCGGCTGGCGGGCTGGGTGAGATCTCTCTTGGCCCCGGCTGAGAGGAAACGGAATGGAGACAAGTTCTGGGCTCTCCAGCAGCCACAGCAGCAGCTCGGGAGAGCTGAGTTTCTTTCTTTTAATTGCCACCTAAGAACTGTACCTGTTTATGGGGCAGAATGAAATAAGTCAGTATGTGAAGATTTCGTGCAACAAGCAAATCCAGGCAATAACATTTCCTGCTCTTTAACATTCCCCAGTCTTTGTGTTAGGAACCTTCAAACTCCACTCATCTAAATTGCGATGCTGTAGAGCACTAGAACTCCTTCTTCCTACTTAACTGTTTTGATGATTCTTACTCAGTTTCTCCCTATCCTACTTTCTAGCCTCTCTTCCTCTGAGATATATGTATTTTTTTTAGTTTCCACACATAAATGAAACTGTGCAGTACTTATGTTTCTATGCCTGTTTATATTACTACAAAGGACAGGACTTCATTCTCTTATAACTGAATTATAGTCCACTCTGTTTACGTAACACCTTTTCTTCATTGTTCACCACTGATAGACACCTGATTCTATGTCGTATTTTTACTCTTAGGAATAGTAGATCTTAGCTTTTCTAGGTTCTGAGAGGTTGAAATTTCTCAGAGGGTTTCTTATGAAGGGACTTTATAAGACTTTTAGCAGAACACTTTAAAAAATATTACCACTTTCTCCCTTTCTCTACTTCCCTTCCTTCCTCTTTGCCTGATGAGTCAGAGATAGAAAGTATATATATCAAACATCACACAATATTCTATAAATACACACAATCACTATTTGCAGTTGTACCACAGCTAAGCTGGGAGAAGAAAAACCCTTGAGGAAAGATCAGTACTTGGAAGAATGGTCACATTATTTTGAAGAAGGCAGGGTAGGGTTGTTCATGAAAATTCAGAGGCAGGGAGCATAAGTACAGAGGAAACATGCTTTGCACACCAGGGCTAGTCCCTGAGACAGGCCAGATCCTGGTTTGAATGGCAGATGATAAGTCACACCTGTACTTTGGAATGTAAGGACGAAAGTACAATGACTACACTTTTAAAAACCAGAACCCCAGGGAGGTATTGTCAGTTAGAAAACTACCACTGGATTCTACCACATCCTGACTTGTACACATGGTTTCCTCTGTTCTGTCATTTCCTTTTCCCTTCTCCTTCCTCATACACAATGCAACTGGCCTATGGGACCACATCTCTTATACCATTATTTTTAAACTAAATGGCCACTCATGTGGTTGGTTGACAATAAAAAGGAATGCATCCTAGGGAGATTTCCTTTGACATCCATTGTCTTATTATGTAGATGAACTTCTTGTTGAAAGTAAAAATGTGTTAGGTTCCATCACTGTGTCCACAGAACAGTGAAGCTCTTTCTTATGTGTCTACTGAAGGCAGAGATGTTATATTTTGTGAGAATATGAGCTACTGAGGCCAACTGAATGAATTCCAGGTACATAACTCTCCCGAGATTGGCTTAATCAGGGTAAAACTTAGGATGGCCAGAGAAGAAGATGGGCTGAGGACCTTTGAGGAATCTCTGTGAACATCCATCACCATCCACATGTTGTGGTCACCTTGACCTGTCTCTACCTGAATGCATTTGGTGGTCTTCTTCCTGGAACTGGAGAATAATCAGGAAGTTTTCTCAGGAGCCCCACACTGCATCCAGCGATGGCTGAAGATAGTGCTTGCTTAGCCCCTGTAGCATAAAGGGTTTCCTGGCAGAAGACTTAAAGAGTTTTGCAAAAGCATTCATAGTTGTGCTAACTTTGCTGTCTTCCAGGAGAAGTTATAATGGAGGCCAAATATAGGAAGTCTCTACCAGTATTTGATGTATAATGTGACATTCTCCTATGAAGTTTGACATAAATTATTGCTGTCGGAAGACTATTCATAATTTTCTAATTGCTTTTGCATCCTACTTGGAATTCTTATATGTAAGATTGAAGAGTTGTTGTTTTTACTTTTTGTTTATAAATATTTCCAAAATTTCAGGAAAGTTGTAAGAGAAATGCAGCTTTTACTGAGTCACTTACTATAACATATCTAAAATGGTTTTCTTGAAGCAGACAGGTCTGAATTATGGGCTCTTACCCTAGAATATTTCAGGGCACATGTGCTAAGAATGGGAATAATCTCTCACAGAAGCAAATAGTACTGACTTGGGTGCAATGAACATTGATTTAATTCCTTTCATTTGCCATCTCTTTTTCCAGTTTGACAATTGACCCAGGGATGCCCTTTATAATTCCCTGCAGAATGGGATCCAGACCAGAGTCAGGTATTTGTAACCTGTTGTCATGTTTTCCTGGTCTGTTTTAATCAGAAACATTTCCACAACATTCTGTTATCTTTTCTAATAAGACACTCTGGAGGAATGCTTGACTTTGCTTTTAACACACAGAACAAATTCATTTTGTGTTTGTCCAATATTCCCTCATGATTGAGTGAAATGTTATGTAGGTAGGTGGCACTGCGACTGTCTAAGAGTCTCATTGTGAAGGCTGGCCGTGCTTCTGGGTTTCTCATTAGTGTGGCCAGTATTGACCACCCTCCTTGTCTGAGGGGTTGACTTATTTCCCCAAGGTGTGGTTATGAATTTTCCCTTGGAACCCAATCAGCCATTTGTGGAAAACTAAAGTCCAAGTCCCTGTTTAGCAGAGGCACCAGTTAGTTCCAGGGTGCAGTGTTGGGCGGGGAGGTAAGAAGAGCTGGGTGCTGAAAGGAAGATTCTGAGATGATATTGTAAACTTAGTAAGAAAGAGGGAGGGTGGGAGGGGAAATGGATAAGCAAGATAACCAGTTAACACTGTGAGAAAGAACAGTAGAAGACTGTCTCCATTCCTTGATGTGTGTACAAAGCCTGGATACAAATCCTGTCGGGGCTACTATGCTCTGTTTACATATGAAGCTTCAGGGTTTGTTCACATTTTGTTTTATTTCACAATACTGGAGATTGAGCCCAGTGCCTCATGCAAGTAGGCAAGTGCTCTATCTCTTAGCTACACTCCAGCCACCTCCAGACCATTAACCCCAACCAGAAGCAGCAAGTACCTCTCCTTATAGACCGGCCCCCTCTCCCAAAGCTAACACTCCTCTCATTATCCATTTATCTACAGCTAATGGAGGTTCAGCATGACCCTTCCTTAAACTTTTGTTATAAAATACTCTCAAGATCTGTTCAGCGTCTTCCAACTGCTGTCTATCCTGCTTGTTGAAGGTTGCTGGAACTTGTTCAAGGACCTGGTCCTCTTCTGGATAGCACCTATGAGGGCTCAGTAGACATTTTTGTTTCAGAAAAACTTGTCTGAAGAGCTTTGGTGGAATGAGGGGATGTGCTCCCTCCACCTGCAGCAGGACATGCTGCGTGCCCTCTAATGTGGGGGCTTACTGAGGTCTTGAGAGACACTGGGTCAGGGCATAGGCACTGCTCCAGGAAGGTGTGGGGGTTGGGTTCTTTTCAGGCTTGGATGCATCTCGGAAAGTACAGCGGTGCCTTGGCTCATGACTGATTTCATTCCACCATTCTAGGTCTAACCAGTAGGTATATGCTTGAATTCAGCTGCAACTGGACTCATGGAACAAATTCTATGACCAGAATCATGGAAAGAATTAAGTGTGTGAACCAAGGTACCACTGTGCATAGTGGCAGAGGTTCCTCATGAAAGAAAAGGAATGTAGCTCAAACCCTTACAACTATCTTTGAGAGTCACATACATTACAATGTGTCTCAGCCCAGATCTCAGCAAAGGGCATTTATTCCCTATGAGGAGAGTGACAGACAGTGGCTGGCTTCATACCAAAAGGCTGGGAGAAGTTACAAGGAGAGATTAATGGAGGGCAGGAGGAAGAGGCAATGACAGAATTTGTTCCACCAAGCATCAAAGTGGGGATGATACACAGAAGAGAAAGCAGCTTGGATGCTCGATCCTCTGGCCCCAATTCTGTCTACTGCCAAGCAGCTTGGCTTTGTATAAGGGGAGGCAGAGTCCATACTTCACTGTACACTCAGTGAATATCTGAGCTCTTACCTGTGGTCTGTCCCATGTGATCAAAGATAATAGGCTATAAAGAAAGGATAGGAAACCATTTAGGTAGAAAGCAATAGAGATCATTGAAGCTGTACTTCTTAGCAGATAGGTTTTGAAAAAGAATCAGTTACAAAAGTGTAATTTTCATGAGAAAAAGCTTATTAATTACTTAGGAAAGACAAAACACCCCCTGATATTTAAATGTGAATATGTATATGCCTATAATTTGCTTATTAGTACTGAAGCTTTTCTTCCAGTCATTCTCTTGTGTTTTACCTGCTAGCACTAGGGTTCAAAAGTCAGGGAGTAATAGGAGTGTCAGGTGTCACAGAGAGAGTGCCTGGGTTCACTGACATTAGAGTTATGCAGAATCATGAACTCTAAATCTGGGGACATGATTTGATCTGATGGTATCAACTCTGCCAAGGAGTGTGTGTGCTAAGTCTGTTGGGTGCTATGAAATCTGGAATCCAACATCAGGAACTTCAAAAATTCACACGTTGATCCCACATAAAAAGGCACTAAATGATGGACAATTACTTACATATAAAGGAAGCATTATAATAACTCCCAGACATCATGTTCCTTTTTTTTTTTTTGAGACAGGGTCTCACTTTGTTGTTCAGGCTGGCCCTCAGCTCACTATGTGGCCCAGGCAAGCTGCCGTGAACTCAGCAATCCTCCTGTCTCTGCCTCCTGAGTGCTGGGATTATAGGCATGAGCCACCACGCCCAGCACTGTGGTATGTGGTATTGGTGACTGGTGGGTGTGAGTCACTACACCCAGCAATGTATGTGGTTACCGGGATCAAACTCAGGGCCTTGCACTTGCGAGGCAGGCACCGGAACCACTGAGCTAAATCTCCAGCCCCATGTCCCATTTTTTGAAGACATTTAGTTTTTATTAAAAATCCTCAAACTCCTTTTTGATTAAAGGGGTCCTCCAGTGTGGAACTGATGAGAGGGGCAAGTGGATAGATTCATTCATTTGGTTAGTCAGTCAGCAAACACAAACTAAGCTCCCTGTGTGAGCCAGCAATGAACTTATGGTTCAGGACATCCTATTTGTGAAATGTATAAGACAATAGGGAAGTGTCCAGATCAGAAATAAAGAGTATCACTATATGGCCGGGCGTGGTGGCTCACGTCTGTAATCCCAGCACTCAGGATGCAGAGGCAGGAGGATTGCTGATTTCAACGTTTGCCTGGGCTACATAGTGAGCTGAGGGCCAACCTGAACTACAAAGCAAGACCCTGTCTCAAAAAAAAATTTTTAAAAATTAAAAGAGTATCACTATATGTTTCTAAAGCACTTAATTATTTTAAAACTTTGTTTTCACAGAATTGAACCAGTGTGTTGGTCAGCTTTCTGATGCTGAGATAAAATACTTGATATGTGTGATTTTAATGAGAAAATGTTTATTTTGATTCATGGTTTCAGAGGCTTCAGTCCATGGCCAGCTAGCTCTAAGGCCAAACATCACAGCAGAAGGGAGGGGTAAGGGAAAGTTACTATTATCATGGCAGCCAGGAAGCAGAGGGCATGAGGAGACAGAAGAGGAAAAAAAAAAGCCACGCCCCCAGTGACCTTGAAAGCCACGCCCCCAGTGACCCAACTCTTTCAACCTGGCCTCACCTCTTAACAGCACATTCAGCTAAGAACTCTTCAGTGAATCCACTGATGAGTTTAGTGCTTCTGTGATTCAGTCACATTTCTGAACCCCTTCTGTGAACATCTGAACCTTTTGGGGGCATGTTAGATCAAACTGTAAAAGTCAGGTCTTCTACATTAGCAGATTGATGGTAGAAATCAGTTATCAGAGCCACATTGTCTTCCTCAGTTTTTGTTTCCCCTCCAGAACACAAGGGGGTGCTGTGGGAGTAGCCCCTGGAGGATTCTGAGTGAATACAAGTAACATGCTAGGTACTAAGGCAAAGCTTTAAAACATAATACACAGAGACTTTGTTACTAGGGTAAAAGATGCTGGCTTTTGCGCAGGGAGGGCAGTGCCCTTCCAGCAAGGGCAGCCACTGGGAATGGCTAAAGGCCCACCAATTCACCTTCTTTGCAAAGAGCAGAAGACATGATAATTATTTTCCAGATGTTTTCTCTGCAAGACCTGTTCTTACATGCCCCCTTCTTGGTGTTTCTGGCATCTCTTCTGTATTGCTTACTGATTTTCCTTTACAAACAGAGTTGGGAGATCCACTATTCAACTAAGACTTCTTTTGTCAAATCTTAAGCCCTTTCTGGTGATACAGGAGCTGATCAAAAAATATGGTGTACGTTTAAATACAAAAGTATTACAATAAAAGAGACATTGCCGTTATTCTTCGTGAAATACTTCCTCTTGCTTTAGACACACTTCTCCCAACATTCTTGCTACTTTCTGAAGTAGTTCCGGAGTTTGTCTTTCATGAAAGTAATTTAGAGGTGTGATAAAAATACAGTGAATGCTGCTGCGGAGTACCACTCAGCGGAAGGCTTATAAAAGTGTTACAGTGTGAGAGCCGGGCGTGGTGGCTCACGCCTGTAATCCCAGCACTCGGGAGGCAGAGACAGGAGGATTGCTGAGTTCGAGGCTTGCCTGGGCTACATAGTGAGCTCAGGGCCAGCCTGAACTACAAAGCAAGACCCTGTCTCAAAAAACAAACAAAAAAAAAAACAAACCAGAAACAAAAATGTTATAGTGTGACCTCTTCCACGTTATTCACCAGCTGTGGCCCTGCATAACTTCTGACTATTGCCTGGAGTCAAAATGACCATGAGAGATAAATGTTTCTAAATGATTCGGGACATCAAGGAGGCCATGATAGTGCAACTAGATACTCATGAAGGAGGACTTACAGAGCTGCTTCCGGAAGTATGGAGAACAATGGGAGAAGTATGTCTAGGAGAAGGAATGTTTTAAGGGGCATCAATGGTAATATGTTCTCTACTGTGTAATCTATTTTTAAAAAATTAAACATTTACTGCATTTTTTGATCATATTGGGAAGACAGAAATATTGCCAGAGGTCAAGGACCACCTTAACTCACTTGTCTACATTTTTATATCCTCCTGAATACACCCACACCAGTCCTTGTCTTGGCTTTTCAGTACTATGAAAGACTCTGAAGCTGTCCTATTTGCAATCACTGTTCTTAGAGACTTCAACCCTTAACAGGAATTTTGGTTCTGAAGAAACTTGTTATACTTCCCCTTCCTAAAGCTGCTTTTGCAAATGACTGTGTGGGGAGAGATTTGAGTGTTTGGTGTCTGCTGGGTTCTGAGCACTAAGAGGGCCAGAGAAACCAGAGGCATGTTTTCTTTTAACATCATTCTTTGCCGACCTGTCTTTCAGGAAAATTGTCCACAAGGAGACAGAATGAGGTACCCTTTCGTTTATTCTGTTTTCTTTAGTTATTACAGTTGGGAGATCCGAGGGTCCAATGCAGCCACTCGATAGGGCCTTGAGACTGCCATGAGCAAGCCAGGGGTGAACAAGATGGGAGGATTAGAAGGAGGGCCCTCAGAGGCTTAGTGGGGTCATATCTATAAAGGTGCACAGCCTGTAGTGCTTTATTTACGTCTTTTAAAGCCTGTAGTGCTTTTATTTATGTCTTCTCTTACAGCCAGAGAGTGTGGGGTGATAAGGGGTCAGTACCGCCACACAGTAATTGAAAAAGAGGCTCTAAATAAGAGGTAGGAATGGGTAGCTGGGGATGAGCCCAGTTAATCTGACCTAGAATCTGTTGGAGCTGACACAAGAGGAGTTGTTGGGGAATCGAGATCTTAGGGACCTGGCAAGAGGTGGTGGTTAAGTCTATTTGAACTCCCTCAGACTTTACTTCTTTAGAATTCTTGTCTTTGGAGTCCCTGTAACAGGACAGAAAGGGTTTGGTGGAAGGTAGCTTCCTGGGGACCGCACCTGAGGATGTCGTCCATATAATGGTAAAAGGTGTATGTAGCCGGTAGGGTCAGCTCATCTAGAGCAGCTTTGACTGCAATTTGGCAGATTTGGGACTGTTTCTCATTCCTTGGGAAAGGACCTGCTCATGGACTCCTTTTTTTTTTTTTGAGACAGGGTCTTGCTTTGTAGTTCAGGCTGGCCCAGAACTCACTATGTAGCCCAGGCAAGCCTCGAACTCAGCAATCCTCCTGCCTCTGCCTCCTGAGTGTTGGGATTACAGTCGTGAGCCACCACATCCAATTCACCAGTGAAATCTTGAAGCAGGCCCCTGATTGTTTGGGGTGGGGAGGAATAGTGAAGGCAAAGCATTGTCAATCTGCCTCATGTAAAGGGATAGAGAAGAAGCAGGCTTTGATGTCTAAGGAGGCAATATACTGTCCCTGTGGGATGGCTGACAGAGGTGAGTGCCAACTGGGGTACTCCCAGGGGTTCATGGTCACATTGATTGCCCTGAGATCATGAAGACACTGAAAATGACCCACCTTTTTTTGAATTATGAAGATGGGGGTATTCCATGGACTTGTGGAGGGCTCGATGTGATGGGCCTGTAATTCTTTTTTTTTT
>PVIC010042318.1:0-15860 GCA_004025085.1 Thryonomys swinderianus
AATTTGCCTCATTATCGTTAGCATAATATCAAATAAGCAATGCTTAATGCTGACACATTGATTTGAACAATAATAAACCTTTAGTTAGTGAAGAATGAACAAAAATGGTACCAAAAATACGTAGAAAACCTCATGATTGTGCTTCCTTACTTCCTTAATGCCCATAGTGAATGGTGGATAATTAGAAAACAGTAAGTCAAGAAATAATAGTTGAAGCATAATATAACAATTTGTATGCAACTATAAAAGCAGTAAGACTTCAGTTCCACTGAGTATTTAATCACATTATGTGTGTATGCATAAAATCTTCAAATAAATCATGAATATGGAAATCGTTCTGGCTTTGTTTTCCATATCAGGGGTCTGCAATCCTTTAAGCTATGGACCTTACACACAACTTTAAGGAAGAGAGGTTTATTTTGCCCCCGATTTTCAGAAAATGTACCTTATGGGATAGAAGCACACCCATTCAAGGCATTCCTCTAGTGAGCCACCCTTTGTAGCCTGGCCCCACCTACTGAGATGAGATTTGAGGGAACATTCTAGATCAAAGACATAACATTCTGACCCCAAAGGGCTCATTTCCATCTCATTATGCAAAACACATTTAGATAGTCTCTGAGAGTCACCCGAGACTTGTATTGCCAGCACTGCTGAAATGTCCAAGTCCAAAGTCGCCTCTGACACTCACACCAAACTCAGCTGTGAGTCTGTGGAAGTACACAGTGCTATGTTCTTTGAATAAAAAAAAAAAAAACAAGAATCGCTAGATTAATTAATTGGGAAAAATGAAGTACTATACTCAGTAAAATTAAGAAATTAAAATAAGATAAATTAACAAGAACATTAACAAAAATGAATGATATGCAAATCGATTTAAACATCTAGGGACACTGGTGGTTTTCAGAAAATACAGTTTTAGTTATTCAATGTAATGTGATAGGAACAAATTTAATGGAATTTCAGAAAAATCAGAAAAATAGAATTGGTCTCACTTTTATCAACTGTTGCTTATTCTTTTGAAAATCATGTATATATTCTCTTACAATAGTAATGCACTAGGAAATTCTGACAATTTTTTCATGATTCCTTGTCATTTATATTCTTAAAGATAGAACAAATTTAATACTGGCTCACAATAGTAGGTAATAAAATATTGAATATGTAGGATATTTTTAAATGAATATTATCAAATATAGTAGAATAAATTCTATCTAAGCTTTTAATACTAATATGCAATAAAATCAAAGGCAACTCATTTGGAAAGCAGGTATCTTTATTATAATGCACAAAATTAGAAAGTCATTTGGGGCGAAACATATGATCTCCACAAGTGCTAGAACAATTTTGTACAGTATATTTCAGGTTCTAGTAAAAGATTTTAAAGAATGATAAGACATATTTTATTCATATTAATTAGAGAACTTAGTGGGAATATAACTCCAACTTTTAACATTACGAAGAAGGGAGCCTCAAAACCCTAAATCTCTTTACTACTGGGTGCTGCACAGCCGTGATTTCTGCAGGAGACACAGCCCATTTCCAATTAGGCTTTTGTCAATATTTTTTTGATCAGTGATACATCCCTGACTCTACTTTCCCCCTATAATTATTGTGAAAGGAAAGAGATAGCACTTAGTCAAATCCTTAACTCTTTAAGGAACAAAATTAATGATTCTCATCTTCTACTATCTGTAATGGTACAGTAGTCTGCAGCCCTGCTAACAAGTTTATGAGGTCACATTCTCCACTGAGTCGTTCCTTAGAACCTATGTTTATGTTTACTTGTGTCTTTCACTGTAATAATTTTTAAATATTCACTATATTTTTAATCTCAAGTCATATATATTTTCTGACCAAAATTTCTAAAGGAAACACTATTTATTGCTTCAATTTATGACTTAACCCCGAGGCCTACACTGATGTGTTATGAAGTGATATTTTTGTCTTTTTACAGGAATTGTTATTGACCATGGCAATTAAAAAGTCTAGGATCCTAAAAATGCATCTGGACCACTGACAGAAATTTCCACTTTCAGGCTTGGATAATAGGACAACAATAAATATAGAGAGTTTGGAATGCCATGCAATAGCACTAAGGAAAAGTAATCTCTCCCATAAAAGATGTCAAGTAATATATCGGATCTTGAATCTCATGTCTTTGCATGAATATTAGCAATATTTTTTTTTTGCATCTAGGTTCAAAGATGCAGACATAATCACTTTTATGGTATAGACTAATACATGTGCCCTGGTTAGCTGTGGCCAGCCATGGAAATTTTCTTAGTATTACAACTTAGGTATGGAAGAGGTACATAGTGTTGTACAAGTGGTCAGATCTAGAAAAATACCCAGTGAATCTTCTGGGAGACATAGAAATATTGAAGCAATAAATAGCAATAAATATTTAGCAGTAAAATTCAGTAATCCAGATACATGTATTGCCTTTCATTCTTTGTTTCTCTGTCTCTAAATACATTACATTAATAGAAAGGTTTCTTGGTGAGACTAAAGAATGAGATTCTACTCTTATTTGTTTCACACAAGATATATTTATGGTAAAGAAAAAGAAGTAAAGAGTATTAATAACAAAAATTCAAGAGTAAACAAGGACTTCTGAAAAAATGAATTATCAGTAAGACATCAAAATATTGGTTTGTTTTTTGTATGTAGAGTCATTAAAATTGTATTGACATTTAAATTTATTAAGATCTCATTGTAGTAGGAGAAACTATAGAATCAATGCTAATGTTAATGGTGACAAGGTGAGATAAAATATGAACTACAGTTTGGTATTTGTTTAATGAAATCTCAGGAAAATATTATGAAGAAATCTATAAATTCAGAAAATTATAAGTGAAATATAGTACATAGCACTAAAATTTGAAATATGCAAAAAGCAAATGATGTATTGAAAAGTTTGTATTACCACAGACAAGGTTCATTGTCTTAACTAATGCATGTTATAAAGGCTAAAAGGAAAAATATATATAAAAAGAGGGGCTGCGAATTTAGCTCAGTGGTTCCAGTGCCTGCCTGGCAAGCACAACGTCCTGAGTTTGATCCCTGGTACTGCAAAAACAAAACGGAAAGAAGAGCCATTAGCAGTACTCATTGACAGAAATACATGGCAGTGTGCCTGTATACTCATCATCAAGAAAAAGTTGAGCATAGAAATCACATTAAGATGCTTTTGAACTTGTAAAAAAACATTGGGAGGACAATTTGTTCATATCTGCTAGTATCAAAAATCAATTAAAAAATTTCAAAAGCTTCTCTAATTTTTTTTCCTGAAATTTCTTCTTATAAGTATACTAACAGTTGAACATCGCCTTCCTTTTTCCCAGTATCTGTCTTCTACTTTGGTCCTTATTTACACTTTGGGTTTCTCAAACAAAAGAAGCAATGTGATATTTTAACATGTATGTCAGATGCTTTCCACTTAAAACTAGGGAACACGGGGTAGAAGGAAACAAGGGTAAAAAGAAAGAAGGAAATAGGGTAAATTTTTTTTTAAAAGAAAGGAAACAATTTTGTAAATGGAGAGAGGACTAGGATTGAAGGGAAGGGAAGGGGACTGAATAAGAAAATAAAAGATTAAGATATATCGTGTTCAGGTACAAATTAACTATAACGAATGTCATTATGTATGTGAAATATATGAAATGAAAGTAATTTTTAAAATTAACATTATATATCTTCACAAACGCACATAGATAATTAAAACACTTATTTCAAAGTGGCAATTAAGAGGAAGAAGTGATACAAAATTATTCAAATATATGTTAGAAAGTGAAAGTTTCCTTTTAAGTGAAGTTATCAATAGATTTCTTTTTCCATTACGGTAGATAGACACATAATGTGAGGAATCACTAAGGAAAATGTTTAAATTCAGGACATTTTGTCATTAGTGCCCTTCCCCAGAATACTCTCTCTCACTTCTGGAACACGTGCCCAATCATTTTTGTCTCTTTCTGACACATCGATGGAATTTCACTTTCATGGGTGTACAGAGTTAGCCTGTTGCATCTCAATAACCTGATTAATCTCTAAATGTTTACTGCTCACAGTTGTTTTCCCTTTGGTGATTTGCTGGAGCTCACACCCTGCCAGAGCTTTTGAGTAGGAAGGACAATGACACGATGTAATGTTTTTATGAACCTGCTTTTCCATTGGATAACACTCAGCAGCTGTGATGGTTAAATATTTTTATCACACCTTGTATATTTGCTCTACCTGATATTTAATAAAGACATGATGTTAATCATATAATTTTGAAAAAAATTAGAAGTGTAGAATGTGGTCCATAAAATAAAATGGTGCACACTTGAATTCAGTAACCATATAACAATAACAGTGCCATAATATGAGAAATCATTACTAGCATTATCTTCCTAATTGGGACTAGGAGTAGTCAAAATAGCATTCTGATAAAGCTAGATATACTTGTGTACGAAGAGAAAAAAAGGTTTCTATAGCTTATTCTTATTGCATTAGAATATTAAAGTGTGATTATCACCTAGACATAATTGATTTGCCATTACTGATTTCAGAATTTTCTTGGATTTTCATGAAAGGAAAAGATTATAAGATAGTATCTTATAACATCTGGCTTCCCTAATGTCAAAACCATGCACCAAAGAAACGAGTGGCAAGGGTTATTATGGGCATGTTTTGCTTTCTAAAGTAAAATAATGCACTTTGGTCTTAGTTCATATAATTGTAGTGTTGTTAGTGTTTCTTTGGAATCAAGGAAACACATACACACTTCCACTGTCACTCAAGAGCTTACTTGGGTGCTGATAGATTCTTGCTTCTTTTAAAAATGAAATTACATAATTTGCAACTGTACACAAATATATTTTATTGCATATCATTCTATGATACATAGAAAATATGGAAAGTTATTATTTTAATTGAATAACTGTGCATTGCTAAATGCCTAGAAGCATATTACGGCTTTTCCAATAAATTACTGTGGGAATATTAACCTCTACTAAAAATATCTGTCAGAACAATGAGCTTCAGGGTCTGATAATAGTTCAAAGCTTGAGGTTTGGGGAAATGAGTTTGTGTATAATAGCGGTTCCCCACCCTCCTCATTTTGTAAATTCCATCTCAAATGTACTCTTTACAAATACTCCAGGTAGAGATGTTTCTTTAAAAAGCAATTATACCCGTGATTAGCCCCATGGAAGCACAGCTCCAAGCCAACCCCGGTGCTCTCAGAGCAGCTAAACTTGGAAACAGTGCGTGGGGAAAATAAAGAGGGCTTCCGGGCTGTCCGCATTTCATCAAATATCAAGTGGAAATTGAGATGCCTGTGAGGATTTAGTGTTCAAACAGCACACAAAGAAAATTGTATGAAATGTTAAGCAAGCGACGTTGAGAACAGGAGGTACATTTGCCTCAGGGACGGTGACCAGAAGCAGAGAGTATGAAAATTATGGGAACGCCGGATAGAGTTGTAGAATGATGCATCATGGGAGCTTCCCTTCATAGACCACTTTGAGTCAATACTGGCTCTTCTTTCCACTTACTCTGACTTTAGGTAAAGTCCTGGCTTTTTGCTTCGGTCTCTATTCTTCCTCAAGTGTCCTATACTTACAATGTATTTAAAAACCTTTCCTTCCTCCTCTTTCTTTTTTGGAAATCTTTCCTTCCTCCCTTCTACTCTTTTATCCTCTCTCTCTCTGTCTCTCTCTTTCTCTGTCTCTCTCTCTCTCTCTCTCTGTCTCTCTCTGTCTCTCTGTCTCTCTCTGTCTCTCTCTCTCTCTCTCTCTCTCTCTCTCTCTCTCTCTCTCTCTCTCTCTCTCTCTCTCTCTCTCTCTCTCTCTCTCTCTCTTTCTCTCTTTGAACCAGGGGTTGACATGACACAGGCTGGCCTAGCCAACTTCAGTAGGAGGGGAATATAACTATGGCCCCAGAATGTTTACAACACATACACAAATAGTATATTAAATTGATGGCACAGTAACACATGCCTGAATTCCAAGCATTTTGGAAGGTAGAGTCAGAGGGATCATGGGTTCCAGACCAATCTAGGTGAGTTATTTAGGGAGACCCTGGCTCATAAAACAGCAAGCTGAGAAATAAAAAAGGACCAGAGATATAGCTCTGTGCAAAGGCTCCAGGTTCAAGCCACAGTAGAAAATGAAAAACAGAAATAGGTGTGTTTGTGTATGTGTCACTCCACTGTAGCTTTCTTTCTTTTCTTCATTTCGTTAATTTTTTTTCTATGATTCTCTTTACTTATTCATTCAGTCATTGAAAGTTTTGATCTCTCAATCAATACAGTCCTTATGAAGTCAAGAATGTCTTTCCTCTGTGTTAGTTCTGTATGTACAGGCCTTTAGTTTCCTTAGTAATAGCATGTGAAATTCCCTTAGTAATTCCATAAGTAATAGCACATGAAAGATAAAATAGTAATTCATGTTTAAAGGAATATGAGCTTTATCTAGAGTTTAAGAACATCAAAATGGTTATTAAAAGTAATATAGTTATTTAGTATATAAAATATTTTTAAGATATTAACACTTAAAATTATATCTATATAGTTCATCTTTCTTCAACTGTTCAAAAATAGTACTTTATATATCTAATTTTTTTCAAATAGAATACTGTGAAATTCATAATATCAGACAGAGGAAATCCATATTCTTTCATCCAAATTTACAGCAATTTTCCCAAATTTGCAATATGTTATGAGTTCTTTTTTTTTTTATCCTCAACAATGTTTTCCGAATAGCTTCTGAGAATATTTCAGACAAATGCAGTGCATTTCAATCCTATGTTTATTTTCAATGTTTCAGTCAACTGGAATATATTCAGAGTGGCAAGAAGGGTTACTTTGATGACATGGGGGATTCAAATTTCATTTTAAATAAATTTCAGATTAATTCTAAATCGTTACCATTAAGGTTTTTTTTAAAGAATGTCAAATTAAGCATTTTGAAAAGTTTAAAATTTTGAGATTTTTATTGGAAAACTTTCATTTTAAAGTATTTTCCTAATAATGATGGGTTAATGTTGTCACTTGATATTTAACATCACACAGAAAACTTACTTATGTTTCTGTCCCCAATATAAAAAATCCATATTTTACTGTTGACATTTATTTCTGATTTTTTGTTCTATTAAATTGCAACTACTCTGCCACTTTCTTCTTTATATGTGGCTTGAGTTCATATTATACTGATCTGTTATATTCTTTGCAAAAATATCTAATCTCCTTATGAATGCTATCTTTGTTAAATATGTTTATAAAATAATGTAAATTTGAAATTATGTAACTGGATGTCAGAATTGATTTTTTAAGAACGAGACCAAATAGGAGAAGATAGACAATCTTTATAGCAAAATTGAGGAGAAGTTTAGTATTCTATACTTGGAACACAAGAGATAGTCTTGAAACTTCTCAGCAGAAAATACTTTCCACTCTATGGTCCACTGACCTAGAGTCTAGGCTTCTAAGGCAAAATACACACTACACCATTTCTTGGATTAATAGCACATAGCAAAACAGCTGGCTTGTAGTCATGGTATACAGCTACCAAGCATTTGCTGAAGAAAAGTGTTTAAGGATTTATATACTAGATATCAAAAATGTTACACAAAATGCCTTTGTAGATTATTTCTTAAATGGGTAATTATATCTAAAATATATAAACAACTCAAAACTAGTAGCCAGTTCAAAATCAACACTGCTTTACAAAGTAGTGCTTTAATTCAAGGTTTCTGTTTACAATGGATATCTTTTTTTCATTTAAAATTTCGAATAGTCTTTATTTTTTTAATTACATTCTAAGTGTCAGGCTCAGTCATTTTCTTATTCCTGACACAAAATAGCAAATTGAAAGAGGAAAGTTTTACTTTAGCTCACGGACTGGAAATTTCAGTCAATAGTTGGCTGGTTCCAAATTAGGGCAGAGGGGCAATGCAGAGGAGAGAGAGTCCATGGCATGGCAGACAGGAATTAGCAAGCAGGGATCTTCTTTCCTTTTCTAGATTCCATCAAGGCTACAAGCTTATCAATTAGTTCCAATCACAATGAGGGTAGCCTTTCCCATTATCCACATCCTGAACTATGCTAAACCAATCAATGGAGTAACTCAGTTACTGCAGATCCTTAATCTATCATCTCACACACATGATCCATCCACTTCTGAAAAATCCCTCCTATGGGCTTGTGAGGCTTTGGACAGCATCTTAATAAGAGCCATAAATTCCATCTGAACCCCTAAAGACTTATGTGAATGAGTTTATGCAAAAGGAATGTATTCTATCTGTAACAGTTTCCAAAGTTGAAACAAGTTCAGGATGGCTGAAAAGTCCAAATCCAAAGTTTCTTCTGAGAAGTAAAATAAATGCTTAGTTGCAAGCCTCTGTTCAAATGAAAAGAAAGTTAGACATGTCCCAGATACAGTGGTACATGATGGACACTGCCATTCTGAAGGGACAAATAGGGGGATAGAAAAGAATAGGACCAAAGAAAGGCCAAAACCCAGCAAGACACACAATAAGTCCCATAGTTCCATGTCCAGCATCCGAGGCCGTCTGTGGCAAGATGTGAATTCCAAACAATTTGTGTTTTATAGTTTTTTATAAATATAGAGAAAATATTTTAGTAACTGCCAAAATATCCCCTGAATTTAAATGTTCTTAGCACTACATATTTCGTTTTCATCAGACTTTAAAACACTTGAACTTCTTGGAAGATATATTATGTACTGGCAGATAAAGCCTTTTAGTTATTGAATAGTGGGGGAGGATGACACGGAGCTTCCTGCCAATATATTTTAGTGAGCATGTTAAAAACAGTGTGCTCATAGATAGCAAAGGATTCCAACATGAACCATCCTTTACTCTTTGCCTGATCCTCATAGGCCAATAATCACGACCCCACAATAGTCCAATAAAAAGTGAAGTCAAACCACCAAGCTATTTCACATGTTAGCCTATTTGCAGATGAAAAACATTAACTATCACATGTTTTCTCTTGACCTCAGCTGGGCCAGAAACATAGAATGAATAGCAGTGACTTTTTTATGTCTAAATTTTATCAAACCAGTTTATATTCAAATCAACATATATTTGTTATTATATTCTAGTCTCTAGGAAAAAGTATTATAGCTTGTATATATTTTATTTAAATTTTTATATATAAATATACTCATACAAATGTATGGCATGTGTGTAAAATATCAACTATATCTAATCATCACTTTATGGAAAATATCAGTAAAAGGCTATTTAAACATAAGATAAGAATTATATATATTTAAATGAAATAAATGTTTATTTTTATTCCTTTCAGGCACTATTGAAAATGTAAAGTGTTAATCAGAAGTATATATAATGTATGCATATACATATATCTATAAAATATATGGATATACATATATATATATATATACACACATGCAAAGTGGTGGATCTTAATAATCTATAATATTACAAACCTGCAATTGCTTTTTATGGATTGAACTTTGCTTACAGATGGTACTTAGTACCATCTTAGTACACCTGGTGCTATATCACCATCTCTAACACAACACATATCTACAGTGTGTATCAGACATACAAAGGTAATTATAGCTATATCAAAATGAGAAAAGAGATTGAGGAATCAAGAAAGTGTAAACAATTCATTAAAGAAATAAAGCAAATCATCTTGCATTTGAAGGTTGAATTAAAACAAAAAACACCAACGTGTGAAATAGTTAAGATGGTAGACTGTAATAGCAAGCTATAGCTCAGTGACAGTTGAAAGTCTGATGTATTGACTGAGTTGCTGGGCTATGTGCAGATACAAGATATATTGACCTGCTTTCCAACACTGAGTCAACATGTAACCTGGAAGTATCTGCCACCAGAAGTGTTCTGCAGATGAGAGTGTGTCTGCCTGATACCAGTTTATGCATGTTTGATAAGGAAATAAAGACAAAAATTACATCTGGAAGAGCAACCACTAACATACCTCTGAGTGGAAAACCTATAATTGAATCATCTCAGAGACTGCATAATAAGGAAGCTACTCAGACGTCCATTTTCTAGGTTCACTCAAACATTAAACTGTCCTGCTGCAGATGTAGTAAAGCTCACTAAACATTGTTTAAAGTACAAAAATTTGCTAGTATTACTTACATGAGACCATAGTAATTGCATGAATCTAAAAAAAAAAAAAGAGAAAAAACAGAAGACTTATTTGTTTCTTGATTTGTAAGCCACAGAGCCAAGAAACCATTCAAGTTCCTTGAACTGTAGATGTGCAGGAATTAAGGAAATAATTTCATATTCATTTTCTACTGTTAAGTTTATGGTCAGATAAATTGTCAATAGGTGAATGACAGAGTATCCATCTTCAATTTGTGTGGCCAGGTGGAATGACAAATAACACATGCAAGCTGAAACATTAGAAAACCTTCATAATTAATTATATTGTTAAGAATTTGATGTATTTGAGGGAAACAAATATCATGAAAGTGAGGAAACTCAATAAGCAAAAGAAACTAATCAATGAGTTAATGGAAAAATAAATAAATGGTTAAACAATTTATATCTAGAGATTATGTATATATACACCATATATACAAATATTGCAGTAATATTCTTTCGCTATTTCAAGGTAATAGAATGCAGAAATGTAAGTTAAACTTTAAACATTTTACTTAATACTGTATCTTCTACATTCATTCATTTATGTTGTAACTAATGAAAAAATTTCCTGGTTTTTGTTGTTGCTTTCTCTTTGTTTTTAGGCTGAAAGATATCTATATCTATATCTACATCTACAATTACACCTCCATCTACATCTCTCTTGTTTTTCTGTGTGTATATGTATGTGTGAATATATGCATATTACATACATATACATATAGGATATTTTAATCTATGTATTTATTCATGGACATTTACATTTTCCCATGTCTTGGCTCTGTGAATAATGCTGCTGTTAATAACAGAGTGCTGACATTTCTTTGCCAAATTGATTTCATTTATTTTGGATATGTTCAGCTGTGAGATTATTAGATTGTATTGTTACACAATTTTTAATTTTTTGAGGAATTTCAGTATTGTTTTACAAAATGACTGTTCTAATTTATAACACCACCAACGGTGTATATGATCCTTTTTCTCCATATCCTCACTAACATATGTCTTCTTTCATTCACATTTTGCATTGTAACCAACCTGCATGTTAAAAAGGTGATACTTTATTGCGGTTTCAATTTGCATCTCTGTTATGATTCTAGATATTGAGTACATTCCATGAGTGAGTTAATTATATTCATTCTTTTGTTTTTATTTAAATTGTACTCTCATTTTTAAACTGTGTTGTTGTCTTAATCATTTTCTTCTCATTGAGAACCAAGACTTCACACTGGGTGAATATAAAAGGTTTGGTTTCTAGAGCTCTGTAGATGTTTCAGTCTGTAGTTGGATGGCTCCAAGGAAGGACGCCACCGAAGAGGGAGATAGCTGCTCTCCACATGGCAGGCAGGACACAGAGATTAAAGAGCGAAGCTTTAGAGGGAGAAGCTCTTCAAGGCCACACACACCCTCATTAACTCTTCTTTTTTCAGCTAGATCCTACCTCGTAAAACAAATCAAACATAAACTTCATTTTCCAATCACTTTACACAAATAGAGAATATTGAAAGGGAAAAGGGGTGTAAGGGTAAGTAACAAGGGGCAGAAAAAATATGATGCTAATGAAAAAGGAAACAAAGCATATGTATACAGAGGGCAATGGTTTGTAGTGTGGGGGGAAAAAAGAAAAATGAGAATTAAATTGTGTCATATACTGGTACAAATTCTCAATATTGTGTGTGATCATGATGTGTATATATAATGTGGCAATAAAGATTCAAATTTAAAACAATCCCACCTGTGAACACAGAAGGTTTTGGGCGTGACATGTAGTTATAAACCATAATTTTCCAGCCTTGCCCTCCAAAAGATTCAGGCACATCTCCCTATGAAAATGCAAAATGGTGAGTATAGCTGATTTCTACAATGCCTTCAAGTCATCTTTCCTATCGTTCAGTTATAACGTACTTGGCTTCTTTCCGTTATTCATCTTTTCAGCAAACAAATTCTCCTCTGCTCCAACTTTAAAAGCTCTAATTTTATAGGAAATTCCTTCCAAGTGAGTCTCACCCCTCTTAAAATCACTCAGCTGTGCTACTTATTCTTGATTCTCAATGTTGAGCTGATTAAAAATCTCCAATAGTAGACACAGGCTGAATGAATGCTGGGCTGCCTTGATATTTTTTCAACCAAACAAATTAATCTGCTGCTGTTGATCTCAGTCTCCCCAACAGTCTTAGAACCTGGTCCAAACATAGAGAACATTTTCTAGCAGAACCTAACACATATGGCCTAGAGTCTGACTGTCAGTGGAGCATTTGTTACAGCTGAAACTTCCTGATTCTCATATGTGTTTCTATGAATATTCTGCTCTTCGGAGATCTGACCAAAGTCTCACTTCAAATTTCTTTTACAGCATTCTACCACTGCTTCACCGACTAGTAAATTCTGTACCTTTTCAGACTCTTCCCATGGACCAGTTCCAAAGGTTTCTGAATGACACAGTCAGGTCTCATCACAGCAATGATCCTAATTCTCTAGTATCAAAATCTGTCTTAGTCATATCTTAGCCCTTAAACATGGCATTTGACACTCAAAGATTAAAGCAAAAAAGTTTATTTGGCATCATGATTACTAGACAGTTCAGTCCATAGCTAGCTGCGCCCAAGGTGAGATATCATAGTAGAGCAGTATAGTGAAGGAGAACTGCTCACAGCATGGTGGACAGGAAGAAGAAGAGGGCCATAGATTTTTCCAGCCATAACCCCAGGAACACTTTTCTTTTGATCAGACTTCATCTCTAGCAACAACTCAGCTATAACCATCATAATCCAATCACATTCCAAAAGTTTCACTAATGATTGCATAAGGCCCTTAGGGGAGCTCTAGAAATAGTACTTAACAGGTGTTTTCATATTTAATGATGCAAGTTACTTATTTATTTTGGGGATTAACCCATTATTAGATGTGTGATTGGCAAATGCTTTTTTTTTTGTTAGTTCATGAGTTTTCTCTTTATTGCCAATCCCTTTCACAGTAGCACCCAGAAAAATGAAATATCTAGGAATCAACCTAACAAAGGAAGTGAAAGACCTCTACTCTTTATTGCCTTAATTGCTTTGATTTCTATATTTTATAGTTAGTGGTGATACCATGCTTATATTTTTTACTTCTGTTGTTCTAGTTTTGGGTCATTATATCTGAGTACTATCACCCCACATTAATGTAAGAGAGGTCAGGCTTTGTGATTTATTTCAGTATTTATTTAATCTCATGTCTTATGTTTGTCTTTAATGCCCTTGTTGTTTATTCTTATATAACGTGTAAGATAAATCCCCTTACTTATCATATTTTATGGACATCTGCAGTTTTCCTAGCACCATTTTTTTTGTTTGTTTGTTATGTTTGTTTTTTGACACAGGGTCTCGCTTTGTAGTTTAGGCTGGCTCTGAGCTCACTATGTAGTCCAGCCAAGCCTCGAACTCAGCAATCCTCCTGCCTCTGCCTCCCCAGTGCTGGGATTACAGGCATGAGCCACCATGCCCAGCACTGTGGTATGTGGTATTGATTGCTGGTGGGCATGAGTCTCCATGCCCAGCGTTATATGTGGTTACCGGGGATCAAACTCAGGACCTTGTGCTTGCAAGGCAGGCGCCAGAACCACTGAGCTAACCCTCTGGCCCTTCCTAGCACCATTTTTGAGAGGACTGGTTATTCACCAAATTGTGTTTTGACAATCATCAAAATTTTTAATCTGTTTTAGCTCATCTTCAAGATATATTTAGCTATTCTGGGTCTATTGTGGTTCAATGTGAATTTTAGGACTTTTTCTCTATTTCTGTGAAGAGTGACATTACAATTTTATAGAGATTGCATTGCATCTGTAATTATTTTGAGCAGCATAAACATTTTAACAATACTACTTCTAACAAACACATCTTTTAAGTATCAGTATCTTTGGGTAATCTTGAATTATTTTGTGTTAAGTGAAATAAACTAATAAAAGAGACTAAATATTGTTTATGTTAGAAATATAAACAATTCAAAATCATAGAAGTAGAAAGAAGGTGGTAGTTTAAGAGGTTGGGAAAAGAGGGGAGAGGAGAGATATTGGTTAGCTAATACAAAACCAATTGGGAATAAATTCTGGTGTCCCACTGTTAAAAGTAATGTGCTATATATTTCAAAATCATGCTAAGAGAAATATTTTTAGTATTCCCATTACAAAACATGATAAATATTTGAGAAAATAGACATGTTACTCTCATGTTACTACTCTAATATTTTTAGTTACTCTAATAACTTCACAGTGTATACCCATATGAAAACACTTTTACCCAGTACATATTGAATTGTGTTTTCCATTAGATATGAAACAAAAATTCATATTTCATTTAAAATTATAAAACATGCTTCATATTATGAATAAGTGCCCTATCAACATGCATTGATTTCCCATCATATAACAGGCAGAAAAGAAGTGATACAATATTTAAAGGTTATTTTGTGTGTTTTTGTTTTCTTTTTCAAAATTAAAGCAAATAAGAGCTGTCAAGGATCAGCATGAGAACTTGCACATAACACAGCTACACTGTATTAACCTTTCATGCTCTAAGTTTTTTATGCTTCTTCAATCTTATGTCCACTCCATGATCACAAAGAACCACAGCAGCTCTACCTACCCCTTGTACCATCCACATGGTACAGGACAAAGTTCCAAGTGCTAAAGGTTCAACCTCCTTCCATGATAATTTAGCCCAATACCTTCCTATCAACACAGCAGAGATGTGCAGCCTAGGAAAGCTGTTCCGGTCACTGCCCTCAGAAAGCAGAGCGTGAAGAGAGGAATCGAGAGAAGGTGCTGCGTTGTCCCAAATCTCCCTCCCAGTGTCCCACTGCTTCCTACCCACCTACCTCCTACTGTCACTGTTAGCTGCACCACCTCTGGGATTGAATGGCTTTTCAAAAGTCCCTTCTATGAGTCCATGAGTTTGGGGGGAAAATCTGTATATAAATCACAACCACCAACTCAAGGTGAAGGGCAGGTGGGGAATTATATACTGGATCTAAAAGACACAGCTTGGCAGTGCTGGATGACACTGAAACATACTTTACTAGGTCATTGTAAGTCCTCTGGTTATGTCTAATTCAGGGGATGATCTCAGAGCAACAATCTACCGTGTGCTAGAAAAGTATTTCAACAGAATTCATAGATTCAGTATCTACACTGCAGGGGGAAATGTTAATTGATTGATCATTAGCATTTAAAAGCCATCTGCTGATATGGAAAAAACCCTGGAAATAACAGTATATTTAGCAATAACTGCTAGGAAAAAAAGGAAAATATGTCTCAGTGTAACTTTTAATAATAAAAGTCCATACATAATATAGGAATGATTAAACATAATACACTAACACATTAAATTTTATGTTTTTGTCCCAAAGAAAAATTCAAAAGTTACATAAAGTAGCAGCTTTTCTCAAATTAAGTAGGCCATGATTCCATGAACACTGTATGGAAACTTTAAAAATGAAAGCAGACGTTTATTGATCAGAATCTTCTATCTGACTTCTAAAATAAGAAAACTAAATCTAATAGCACTACAGAGAAAACGGAAAACACAGCAGTTTAAGTAACAAAGTCTTTGGAAATGCCCAAGAAATGATCGTGCTACAGTCTAATTCAGTAGAAGGAGAAAGCTGTGAGGAAAAGAGGAGGGAGTCTTGATATTCGAAGCATTCTTCTCCTTAGATCGGTTTCTAAGATA
>PVIC010042319.1:0-15856 GCA_004025085.1 Thryonomys swinderianus
AGGCATGAGCCACCATGCCCGGCACTGTGGTATGTGGTATTGATTGCTGGTGGGCGTGAGTCTCCACGCCCAGTGTTGTATGTGGTTACCAGGGATCGAACTCAGGACCTTGCGCTTGCGGGGCAGGCGCCAGAACCACTGAGCTAACCCTCTGGCCCAAGCCTGTCTAATTCTTAAACACAAAGTTGAATTCATCACAATCATGAAATAGGGCAGTATTGATAAACTACTTTTTTTTTTTTTGAGACAGGGTCTCGCTTTGTAGTTCAGGCTGGCTCTGGGCTCACTATGTAGTCTAGGCAAGCTTTGAACTCAGCAATCCTCCTGCCTCTGCCTCCCGAGTGCTGGGATTACAGGCGTGAGCCACCACGCCCAGCACTATGGTATGTGGTATTGATTGCTGGTGGGCGTGAGTTGATAAACTACTTTTAAGAAAAAATGTGCAAAAATTAAAGGGGAATCCAATGGAGTTCATTAAGGTCTTCAGTACAAACATGAAAGAAAATTGTAAGAGAAAATAATCTAAACTTTACAAGTGAATATTTTGGTTCATGGTTAATCTTATTATAATATGTTGTTCTATGAACTGAATAAAATAAAGTTGAAAAGTAGTTTTATTTTGTTATGTAATAATGTAGAAGTTTGGGGCAATGCAAAAGGATCCAATGAGAAAAAGTCACAGGACAGGCCTAATCCCAGCACTCTGGGAGAAGGAGGCAGGAGGATCACAAATTCAAGCCTAACATGACCTAGTTAGCAACTTAGAGACCTGGAGTCCTCAAAAATAAGTAAATACTGTAATCCCAGCACTCAGGAGGCAGAGAAGGAGGATTGCTGAGTTTGTGGCTTGCCTGGGCTACATAGTGAGCTGAGGGCCAGCCTGAACTACAAAGCGAGATCCTGTCTCAAAAAAAAAAAAAAGTAAATAACAGGAAAATAGGTTAGGTAAAACTCTTGGAGACATTGGCTTAGGCAGAGACTTTATGAATAAAACCTCTATAGCATAAGAACTAGCAGAAAGAATCAACAAATGGGATCTCATCCCACTGAAAAGTTTCTGCACAGCAAAAGAAGTCTCTGGCACTGCTAAAAAACAACCAACAACATGGGAAATAATCTTTACTAGCTGTTTATCAGACAAAGGGCTATTATCTACAATATATAAAGAACTTAAAAAGATCAGCCTCCCCAAGTTCAAAGACCCAGCACAAAAATGGGCATCTGAAATGAACAGACACTTCTCAGAGGCAGAAGTCAAAGCAGCTAAGAAGTATATGAAGAAATGTTCAACATCACTGGTCATTCGAGAGATACAAATGAAAACAACACTGAGATTTCATCTCACTCCACAAAGAATGGTGGCAATTACAAATTCAACCAACAATAAACGCTGGCGAGGCTGTGGGGAGAAAGGAACCCTTCTCCACTGTTGGTGGGATGGCAGACTTGTGCAACCATTGTGGAGGTCTGTGTGGAGATTTCTCATAAAACTAGGACTAGGGGCCCCATTTGACCCTGCTATACCCCTGGTAGGAATATACCCAAAAGAATTTTAAAAATCACATTGGAAAGACAGATGTACACCCTTGTTCATAGCAGCTCAGTTCGTGATAGCTCAATCATGGAAACAACCCAAATGCCCATTAACTGGAGAGTGGATAAAGAAGATGTGTTTTGTTTTGTTTTTTAATAAAATGGAGTATTATTCTGCCATAAAGAATGACAAGATTGATTCATTTATGTGCAAATGGATACACCTGGAGGACACACTAATGAATGAAATCAATAGATCACAGATAGGCAAATACCAGATCTTTTCTTTGATATGAGCACCTATAGATGCAAAAGAACTCTAGAAAGTATGCCATTATTTTTTTCTTTTTGAGACAGGGTCTCACTTTGTAGTTCAGGTTGGCTCTGAGCTCATTATGTAGTCCAGGCAAGCCTCGAACTCAGCAATCCTCCTGTCTGTATGACAGTTTTTGTAGAATGGGAACTCTCCAAAGGAAATTTTGTGTGGGAATGTAATGAAGGGAAGGAATAAATATGATTCTGATAGAAAATAAAAGAGCATGTATATAGGGGTTGGGGAGGTGTGGGTGGGTAGGGATATGGGTAAAAATGAGAATTAACTTGTGTTGTATATTGGTACAAATTCCCCAATGTTATGTTTGATTGTGAGATGTATATAAATTGTACAAACAAAGAATTCAATTTAAAAAAATAAGTAAATAACAGCTGCAATGTAGTTCATTGCAGTGGCTGGAAGTTTAAACCTTAGTACCTGAAAGAGAGGGGTGGGAGGAGAGGAAAGGAAGGAAGGAAGGAAGGAAGGAAGGAAGGAAGGAAGGAAGGAAGGAAGGAAGGAAGAAAGAAAGAAAGAAAGAAAGAAAGAAAGAAAGAAAGAAAGAAAGAAAGGGAAAGAAAAAGAGAAAGAGAGAAAGAAAAAGAGAGCAAGGAAGAAAGAATAAAAAAAAGAAAAAGAAAAGTGTCACTTGTATGTTTACCATCTAGATCTGAACATTACATCAATTTTGTATGTAGGTAGCCCATCCAAGAGAAAAGTTTCTTGGCCTAAGTAATTTTATTTAACTTCTTTTACTTTAAGGTTCAATATTTAATATTTTAAGTTTTCTCCTCATCATTAATGAGCTCACTGTGTTTTTAAATTTCCAAATTCCCCATCAATTTCCATCATAATTTTACACTAATTATAACATAGGCTTTTTTATCAATTGTAAAAATTTGGGGAAACTTGAAATGTAGAACTTAAATTAGCTGCTGAATTTATTTCTACATAGAATTATAGCATTAATATGAACAACATATAATTCAAGGTACAATCCTGACATTAAAGGAAATCAAGTAAGTTCAGTAAATTTGAGGTTTATGAAAGATAGATAATTCTTAATTGTTTTTATTTGGATAATTCATTCAATGTGATTATTCATGAGGAATAGAGGAAGAGGAACAGATTTGGACAGAATTATTTAAGACCTATTAAATTTAGACACTGCTACACACATGCATGAATTTCTGTAGTTAAAAAAAAGTAAGCAAAAGTGAATTGGGCTCTCTTAGGGGATCTGGGAATTTCTCATTTGCTTCTAATGGAGAATTAATAAAAATTCATCTCAAAAATAACCTTAATATTTAGCTATTATAAGTGACTAATTTAGGAAAATTAACCACCCCATATCTGAATAAAATTAAGAAAAGTGTACATATGAACATACTGATGAATTTGCACATCAGACTATTGACTGCATATCTGGATAAGTTATTAGTCAATATCAAATAACATTAGTTTTATTTCTGAAATATTATTTTCCTTGAATCTATTCCATGCATTTCCTTTGCATAATTGATCACCACTCATATCAAGAAACCATATTTACATCCTTATCCACATAGAGATTCCTCCCTAAACCCCAACTAGTTCCAAGTATTTTCAAGTTAGTTCTTCCCACAACCCCAGTCAGTGGAACAGAACCAAGTGCACAAAATCATGGCAGTTTCCGAATAAAGAAATGTCTCTTCCTCCAGAAAACTGTATATAGTAGATATCTTTGGCATCTTGAAAAGTGTCCTACTCTAGTTTTTGTTAGAAAATTGTTTTTCAGCTTCATTTCACAGGATAAAGATCTTTTGCTCTTTTCTCCATTTTCTGTATTATGTGACTTTCATTCCATCAGAGAAAACAAATGTTTCTGGAAAAATTGTAACAAATAATCTTTCTCTAAAAACAGAAATACTTGATTATTAAATAGAAAATGAGGGATACTTAACACAATTTTGTCACTTAAAGTGTCTTGGTTATACTGAATTTTGATTTGTCACACTTAAAAATGACTATATACTAATGTATTTGACATCCTTCATTTTCAAAATTAATGTCCAAGTGAAATTATAAAATGATGATGAAATTCTATTGATTTTTATCAGGATTTATCTTTTTAGATATCTAAATTATGAATAAAAGCACAACTTATTAAATTGATTCATAAGATTCATAGGTAATTGGCCCCCAAGGAAGGTTAATGGGGAACAAATGTATATAGCCCTTGAGATAATAATAACAAATAATAAAATGTACAAAATACCCATGCAGATAAATATGCTGGACAGTGAGGTATAGCTGGAAATGAAAAGGTTAGTAAAGAAATACTCCCTCAAACATTCCTGTAAAATTACTCAGTGCCTTAGTAAAGACTTCATGAATGAGTTAAAAAAATATTAAAAATGTGTTAGGCTGGAGGTATAGCTCAGTAGTTGATCATTTGTCTACCATAAGCAAGATGTTGGGTTCAATTTGAAACCATGAAAGAAAGTATATCACAATTGAGTACTTGGTGGTTACTATATTATTGAGAGGTGTGGCCATTGTGGCCATCTGAGCTTTCTAACAATGTACTTGTAAGTTCATATTCATACATGCCCCAATTTTGCCATAGGAAATTGAAAATTCAACAAGTCCATTATGTGTGAGAAATATAACTAGACTAAATTTACAGTGTCTAGAATTTAATAGATTACTATTTATTTCATGAATCTTGTTACTCAGAGAATTTAACTGATTTGTCATGAAATCGGGAATTTAACAGGAAATATGAGTACAAACAGTGTTAACTAAAATTTTTAAAAATTAAAAACATAGTAAACTATGTGTATCTCACAAGACTCAAGTTAGGGTTTAGCAAAACAATGCAGTAGAAAGCAACCTTACAAATAAAATGGTCTACCAGATTAGGTCCAATTATTTGTAGTACTTTTGTTGTTCTTCTAGTCATTATTAATAATAAAAGCGTTGAGGAAATGATCTAAAATATGTTGAGCAAAGGCACTATGGCTCATGGTGCAAGTTTATCAATCAATGACCATTTAATATTCAGTACAGGGATCTGTTGGGGACAACACAGCACACTGAGGCAATAAAAATAAGAGACTGTATACTCTACCTGTATGTACAAGCTAAATGAATAAAGGCAGTTAAGTCAAAAAATTGACCCAATTTAGTAAAAATATTACATACATATACTTTATTTTTTATTTTTATTTTTTGAGACGGTCTCGCTTTGTAGTTCAGGCTGGCTCTGAGCTCACTATGTAGCCCAGGCAAGCCTCGAACTCAGCAATCCTCCTGTCTCTGCCTCCCAAGTGCTGGGATTACAGGCATGAGCCACCACGCCCAGCACATGCATATACTTTAAATAGAAGTATTGTAGAATTATAGTAATGGTGGAGTTTTAAGAAAATGCATAGAATTCTCTGAAGAAAAGCTTTAATTTTTGGAGTAAGACACATGTACTTCAATTTGTAGAAGTGAGCCAGGCGTGGTTGCTCATGCCTGTAATCCCAGCACTCAGAGGCAAAGACAGGAGGCCTGCTGAGTTTGCAGCTTGCCTGCGCTACATAGTGAGTTCAGGGCCAGCCTGGACTACAAAGTGAAACCCTGTCTCAAAAAAAAAAAAAAAAGTGATAATGAGGGGAAGAAAGAGAAGACAAGATTTAAATGAGTTCGCTTCATATATGCCAATACCATTCTGTAATTTTTCATGTACATAACTAGTTTGACATGGTTGAGATTGTGAGGTGATTATTGGGAAAACATTTTTTTTTACTGTTATACAATATATGGCAGAAAGAGACCAGTGAAGAATTTTTGGTCTTGGTATATTTTGTCCACTTGTAAAACATAATATTTAGTCAAATAAACCAGACACACAAGCTTAAATACTGTATGATATCTCTCATTTGAGTGAGGCAAAGTACAAACAAAGCAAATAATATGAAGAAGATACAAAGATGGATTTTTTGCAATAGAGGTGGTCCTAGGGTAAAAGTACAATGGCTGAGGAGGAGGGGGAGGATAAATAAGCAGAAAAAATTATGCCTTGTATAGCAATCTAATCATTTCAATTAATGTAAACATTTTATCCTGTAACATGAGCTAAGGTTAATAATATAAACAACAATAAAAAGAAGAGTGAAAAGGGAGAAGGAGAAAGGGATTTAAGCTGTGGCATGTACATAACCACTTTCTAAGAAGATTATGAACTGTGTGTACTAATAAAATTTAAACAACAACAACAAAATAATGAGAGATTACCAGACACAGAAAATGTGGTTTGATTGTCTGGCAGCATTAAGGTTGCTTTTCTGTGCCCTGGGATTGGTGGAAGTGAATTTATAACAAGAACCCTCAGTGGGTTTTGTGGCTTTCTCTAGCCAACTTCTAGTCTAAATTTCTGATCATGATGTAGGCTGATATATGACTTGATCTTTGTCACACCATGATGTAATAATGGAAAACTGAGCTCAGAACAAGAATAAAATTACATTGATATTTGGCAATAAGTGGAGGGGAGTAGTTCTCAAATAGTAATTATGCTATAACTATTCAATGTAAGACTTAGATTACAATTGCTTAATATTAAAATGTCACTGTCAAGGCCAGAGAGGTACTCAGTGGCAACATGCCTACCTTGCAAGCCCAAGGTCTTGAGTTTGATCCCCAGTAATGGAAAAAAAAAAAAAGAAAACACACAAAAAGATATCTATATCATTCTGGCAGCCTAATCTCTCCTTATCTTGTACAAACTATATTGTGCCAACCAGAAGGAGTGAGTCACCTTTCAGGCTGCTTGCCCAACAAGTAGCCTCACTTTTGGGATTCTCTTTATACATAAATTGCAGAGCTTTTCAAGACAAGGCATCTTACCAACAGTAGGCAGTTTGAGGAATGACTGATAAAAGGATGCAAAGGCTGTATAAATGAAAGAAACAGCATTGCAGCCTACGTAGTTCAAGTCTGAACTGGTGGGTACTTCACTCAGGCTACTCTACCAGCTAACTCCAAGGCAAGACAGGAAAAGACAGAAAAACTCTGAGCAAGTGTATTTAATTGTGAGAGGGTGTTGGGAGCAATTCTACATAATTTAGGGAGAAAATCATTTCACACTTAAATTAAATCACACCTACCCCTCTTGCCTACAGGCTGGATATGTTATGCTGCAACATAACTTCATTTTTTACCTCCAGTCATAGCTGAGACCTCACTAGTCCCATGCTGCTGACACTCAAGGACAAGACTGCATCAGCTGAAGACATCTTGGTTCCATGAGAGCTGAGTAGTAAGAGAAAGGTTTCACCTGGGAGGGACACATTCCTTATCAGTTTAATTCATCCCACCTGCAGTTGTAAGAGCTCATTGCTTATTTTACCATCCTAATCAGCATAAAATGCTCATCAGCATAAGATCCTCAGGGTCCTAGAAACACCTTCATACTCTGAGACATCTGATACTCTCACTGATTACAAGATACTTGTCAATTTAGGACTATGGCCATCTACTGAGTCATCTGTTGCTCCTTATAAACTCAATAAATAGTGCCAAACTCTGAGTGGCTTTGTCTTTGCTGTACAGAGCAGAATTGATCAGGACTAGACCCAAGCTTCTTCTCTAAGTCTCATTTCTTGTCTTCATTCTTTAATCCACCATGTGCTTTCATGGCTCACAGGAGAGCAGGATCCACTGCAGAGGTTCTGATAATGTCTCCTTTCCCCTTCCCCACCAGAAGGGGAATAGGGAGTTGCCTAGGGAGAAAGGCTCAGAGCAAGATCTTTCCTTGTCAGAATATCAATGTTGTGGTGCATTCCACTGTCCTGAAATAAGACAAGAACTCAATCACTAGGTTTATACCTGCATCACTCTATCTGGGGACTTCAAGTTAAATAGTATTTTTCCAATACACACACATGTTGTGAATACAGATATTTGTTGACATTTATGAAAGATCGCAGTTGACTGACATACTTCTGTTCAAAACTTTCAGAACATACCACAAGTGGTAGTGTCTCTTCCTCTGTTGCACTCTCTGCTAACATGTATGCACACATTAATTTTTTTAAATAGCCTTGTAGTTTTTCAAGGAAACAAGTTATCATAGGTTTATTTTTCTGAATCCTTTAGTAATATTTACTTACATTGTTTTTCATTGGATTCATTCAATATCCGTGTCTAAATTCATATAGTTTTTTTTTTCTTTCCTACCCTGTAACAATACATGTTTCTATATATGTCAATATACTTTGTGTTTTTATTTTTTCCATATTTGGCTATGTTTACATCAACTTATATGATTTAAGGAAAATTAAGTGAATATTTTTAAAAAATGGGCTTTATTCTTTCTTTCACAGATATATTAAATTCAACACTATTTGGTATATGAAATATGCCATATTTTCTGGAGTGATTCAAGATGTTTTATCTACAAAAATAAACTTATCAATATATGTAGAGTCTGGTGATCAATTTACCAATACTTCAATTACTATCTCCCTATTATTAAAGTATATTTTTCATAGTGTTTGTGTTAATAAGGCATTTTATTTATTGGGGGTTTTTGTTACTTATTTTTTAGTTACCCTCAATCCTACTTGACATTTTCTTTCTTTTATTTATTTATTTTATTTTTTTTGCAGAACCAGGAATCAAACTTAGGATCTGCCACTTGCCAAGCAGGCAGCAACACCAATGAGTTACATCCCTAATCTGTTATTTAGCATTTTTTTACCTGAAATAAATATTATAATTCTAGAATTACACTAGTCTCATTTTCTGCACTTCTTAAACTAGTTTCCCTTCTTCAGAAATAAAGATATTTTGTGATTATACCTCTATACTTATAAATGACTGCTAATTAAATATTTTAGATGAGTGAGAGGTGTACTTTATGAATACTAGCATAACTGGTGTGAAATGTGATTAAGTAACATATTTAACAAGTTCAGAAAAGTTCTACAATTATGAAATTATTTTTAAACCATACTAGCCCCATATCTATTTTAATTATTTTGGAATGATAATATATAAAATGTCTATACTGGGTACATTTTAATACAACTTAATAATACCCCTCATAACACAATTGTCCAAGGTGATTTTTTTAATTTGAATCATTTATGGTATATTTTATATACACATCACAATCATGCTCAACACTGAGAATTGGTACAGTATATGACATGACTAAATTCTCACTTTTCTCCTTCCTCTATCCACCCTACAGCACCCCATCCCTACATACATAAACTTTGTTTCTTTTTTCTTTTTACCATCATATTTTTTTCTTTTCCTTTTGAATGTTTACTATTTCACAATATTCATCATGCATTCTAGAACTCATTTACATTTTCAATTTCTCATACAAGAGAAAAGATACGATATTTACACATCTGTGACCTATTTATTTCACTTATGAGTATGTCCTTAAGGAATATCCATAGTGGTTGTGCCAGTCTATGTTCCCACCAACAGTGGAGAAGGGTTCCTTTTTCTCTACAGCCTCACCAGCACTCATTGCTGGCTAATTTTGAAATAGCAACTACTCTTTGTAGAGAGGTGAAATTTCAGTGTTGTTTTCATCTGCATCTCTTGAATCACCAGTGATGTTGAACATTTCTTCATATATTTCTTAGCTGCATTTACTTCTTCCTCTGAAAAGTATTCATTTCAGATGACCATTTTTGAATTAGGTCTTTAAATCTGGGAGGGGTGATTTTTTTAAAAGTTATTTATATATTCTAGATAGTAGCCCCTTGTCTGGGAAACAGTTGGTAAATTTTTTTTTCCTAATTTGTTAGGTGTCTTTTCACTCAGTAGTTTCTTTTGCTGTGCAGAAGCTTTTTAAGAAAATGAGATCTCATTTATTGATTTCTTCTGCTAGTTCTCATGCTATACAGATTTTGTTCATAAAGTCTTTCCCTAAGCTAATGTCTCCAAGAATACTACCTCATCAAATGTGCAGCAGGTTTAGAGTTTCTGTTTTAATATTTAGATCTCTAATCCACTTTGATTTTAGTTTAGTACATGGTGAAAGAAATATATCTAGCTTCAATCTTTAACAAGTTAAAGCCCAGTTTTTCCAGTTCCATTTGTTAAAGAGGCTGTCTTTCCTCCATTGAGAATGTCTGGCTCCTTTGTCAAAGATGAGGTGGCTTAGTGTTTCTGGAGTTGTTTCTGGATCTTCGAATCTGTTCCACTGCTCCTCAGGTCTGTTTCTTTACCAATACCATGCTGTTTTGTTTTTGTTTGTTTGTTTGTTTTTTTAATCTCAGAGGCTTTGTAATATAGTTTCAAATTGGGGATTGTGATACTCCCTGCCATGTCCTTGTTTCCTAGAATTGTTTTTGCTATTCTAGATCTCTTGTGGTTCCAGGTGAATTTTTGGATTATTTTCTCTATACCTGTGAAATATGGTGTAGGGATTTCAATCGATATTCTACTGAGTTGATGTAATAGTTGTGAAAGTATAGCCATTTTGATGATGTTGGTTCTTCCTACCCAGGAACAAGGGATATCTTTCCATTTTCTGATATCCTCTTGGATCTCCTTTTTCAGAGTGTTGTAGTTTTTGGAGTAGAGATCATTCACCTCCATTGTTAGATTGATTCCTAGATATTTCATTATTTTGTATACTCTTTTGAAAGGAACTGATTCCCCAATTTCTCTTTCAATAAGACTCTGGTACCAAAGTCTTTAGATTCAATTCACATTACCACCATTTACTAACTGTATCAAGTTGGGCAGATAAAATGATATCTTTCTGTCCCTTTTCCACATCTACAAATATGTCACACTACACCTACCTCAAAGGATGTTAGGAGAGAATGAGTACACATACAGTTCAGAACCAAGACTAATGCATTATAAGTGATTGACAAATGTTAACTTTGTTACCTAATAACAATTGTGAAGCCCAACACAGATGAATTAACAAAGATGTAGGAAATGTGTAGGAGATGCAATAGCAATAGCAGAAAGAATAGAAGCAGTTTTCCCAGATACATAAGAGACTATGGAACATGAAAGAAACATACACCAGCAGGACTTGCAAGAAAGACTTTCACCGTTTCCATGCTAATTTATATTTTTATTTGATTCTGTAATTCTTGGAATAGGAGAGACAGCTTTGTAATAGCTATGGTGCTAAGGATGGAAACTAGGGACACGTACTAAAAATGCTAGGCTTGGATGATCACTAAACTATAAAATGAGTCTTGGACCAACAACCACATTCAGTCAGAAACTATCAACCTTCGCTGAAGAACTATTAAATCTTTGAACTCACTTGAAGATACAGTTTACAGTATCTAGTCTAAATTCACAAATCTGGTCAGGGAACTTCATTTCCAATAAAAGCCACCAAATCATCTTGAAATATTTAAGGTTGCTTGGTTCAGCAACTAAACAATGAAGTTTATTAAATTTTTAGCAAAAATATTTTGTTTTATTCATTTACCATACAAAAGTTTGATGCTCTTCTTACCTATGCCCAATGGGCACTCTGTTACACAACTGCTTCTCATCTTAGATTTGTTTCTGGGAATATGTTTGAAGACTTCTGTAAGTTTATGATTCTTGATCTGACAATTTCATTCTTATGACATTGAAAAGGGGAATAATTGATTGCTGTTTTGCTATTTTTTGTCAGGGCAACACTTCACAGTTCCCCTTTTTGTTATATCACAATATACACAACAATAAAATTTACCATTGTATTAGTTTGTTTTGTGTTACTTTAACAGAAAATCTGAAGCTATATAATCTTGAAAAGGAAGGATTTTGCTCAGCTTGAAGTTTTAGAGGCATAAAATCAACACAGCATGTACCTGACTCTAGGGAGGGTTATGTGTTGGTGAGAACACCCGTGTTAGCAAAGGATCACTGGGAAAGGTAGGAATCCGAGACCAGAAAGGGAGCAGGTTCACTTTTTCTTGCCAGTCCTCTGACAGACTTAACCAGGGTCTCAGGAAAATCTCAGGAACTCATTTTTTTATAATGTACACATGAACCCCTTTTAAGTGTTTTATCCTTGATGACCAAATTATCTTGCACCAGGCTTCAACTCCTAAGGGTGCACCAAGTCCATCCCAGCACTCAGGAAACCAAGCTTCCCACAGAAACCTTTGGAGGAGATGCACCATCCAAACTATAGCACCACCTTCCTTGGAACAGAATTCTGACAGAAAGTGTACAAATGGCCCTTCAGCGTGAAAGCATGATTTACACAGGCTTTACATGGATGAAACTTCAAGATAATGCTAAATGAAAAAAGATAAATACAGGAGAATGTTTTTTAAAAATTTTAATAGAAGAACTTTTGTTACCCTGTCAGAGCACCAACATTAATGCCTATAAATTAGGCATAAAGTTTATTTTAACTTATTTTTAATGTGCTATGGTAACCAAAACTCCCAATAATTCTGTTATATGCTCATTTAAAAACAAATGTGTCCCTTTAATATACTTATCTTTATGACAAACACCTGAAACAAAGCAAAATATTATAATTCAATTTTTTGCTAAACATCCTATGACATAATGAAAATATCTGCTTACAGAAAACATTTGAATAATTATCTTATAATGATTTGTATTTACTGCAAGGATTATCAGTTGACATCTTGTAAATATTACTTGTATCTTGTAACTATTACTTTTATCTGGTTGTGTGTGTGTGTGTGTGTGTGTGTGTGTGGTGTCATCATTATAAAACTCTCTTAGGCTTCAACATCTCTAATATCTCCACTGTGTAAGAGACAGTAAAAAATTATTCATTTCAGTAATGATAAAGAGGGTTTTAGTAATAAACATAGATTGCAGAGGAAAGTACTGTATGATCTAGTGACTTAACTGGTACATTAGGAGATAAGAATCTATTGCTTTTAAAATTCAGTAATTTACATATTTTGTATATCCCTTTAAGAAACACAAAGGACAGTAAAAACAAAGATTCAGTTCTCTTGTTTAAACTCTGGTAGAAAAGTTAGCATTGTCATTTCTTGACCAGTTATATAGAACATGATAATCTTCCGGGTTCCTTTCACCTCTCATGTCCCCAAGATAAACAAGAAGAAATGTGCTACACTTTTGCCCCAGGCCCTGGTGAACAGCCCTCTCAGTCTTCAATCACCAGGAGTGGCAAACTCCTATCTCTGCAGAGACAGGCGTACAAACAAACTTGTTCTGTACCTTGGTCTTGTAGCAACACTCCAGAACTACCAGGTTAGTGGACTGTCTTCCATCATGAAAGTTCCCATCCTTCTCTTTATTTTATTTTTCTCTCTGGACTCTGCGAACAGGTAAAATGGAAATGTTAGTTGAGAAGATTCATGTTTTTCTGGAGAGAGAAATCTTAGTGGACGTCAACTAGAGGCAAAGGAGTGACTGAATTGCCAAGACAGTATTCTGTTTTGGTTCCAGGAATGAAGCACAAATAAAGAAATTGTGATCCTCCTAAATAAGTAAGGCTCCTGGTGAGTCATGTTATTGTGGGAGGTTAAAATTTTAAGGACTGTTTAAATGATTATGAGCTGAGTGTCCAGAAGTAAGGTGAGGGAGGGTGTTAAAGTATAATCAGCTAGACCGCAAGGGAAATGGGCCCTTGGAAGAGATGGGGATTTGCCATGAGTTAAATGGTCAATTTGTTATATTATTTTGTATGGTTTACTTTGAGAATATTCACTTTTAAATGGCAGTTTCTACTGATTTAGAATCAGAACACATTTTAATGACTTAATTACCTCGTCTAATTATCAATTAGTATTGATAAGATGATGACTAAGTGTGGCCTTTGACATTATGGATACCTGAGGTCAGGTTTCATTTTCATCATACATTGGCTATATAAATTTTGTTTGTAGCCAGGTGTGGTGGCTCAGGCCTGTAATCAAAGCACTCGGGAGGCAGAGGCAGGAGGCTTGCTGAGTTTGAGGCTTGTCTGAGCAACAGAGTGAGCTCAGGGCCAGCCTGAACTACAGAGTGAGACCCTGTCTCAAAAACAAAAAATTGTTTGTAATAATATTTTTAGACATCTTGATTAATGTCCTCATTTGTACATTAAATATAGAAATTGTCTACCTCACATTATCATGAAAGCTAATAGGCAGAAATGTGCACTGTGTCTAATGCATAGTATATTACATTAGAAATCTTAAATAGTATTATAATTACTTTTACATTATATTGAAATGTTTTGGAAACCAAGAAACCACTTAGGGAAAGTCTTCTTGGAGAGCTACTACAAGAGACAGCAGAGGTAACATCATGGAGATGAATTTCACATTTCATTGTACTTATGGCTGTTAGGTTGGATCAACAGCTGATTGGATATACCTTGATGAAGAACGCTGACACAGCTCTTTTGATATATTCATGGCTATTTGAGATAGGAAATATGTTTCTCCTTCTTTATGAAAGGTATTGCAACCAATCACTTTCCACAGAAGCTAGAAAATAGTTCCACTCAGTTAAAAAAAAAAAAAGTCAATCAGAATGCAGTAATTCAGTGTCATTTGACATCAGAGTGGTCTAGGACTGCAATAAGTTCCACTTTGAAGTTCAAATCCACTTCTTAGCAGGACAAATTAAATCAAGTGACTTAATAAGTCTGATTTTGAGTAATTTTTTTTCAAAAATTGAAGTGTTTTGCAACTAGGTGAGGTGGCACATAGTACAGATCGTGTTAGCTATAAAAGAGCCTGAAGCAGGTGGGTCACTTGAGCCTAAAAGTTTGAGACCAACTTGGGTGACACAAAAGTAACTACATCTCAAAAAAAATGAAATATTGAGGATTATTTTTATTTTAGATCACCTTAATTTCAGGACAAATAATTAAAATCAGAATTTGTTTATACTAATGCCCAACAAAAGCTATCTTTAAAAAAGAGATGATTGATACTTAGCGTGGCCATATTTGTACAATAAAATATCAGTACCATTTATGCTATCATGATTTACATGGATCCTTTGAGTCATTTGCTTTAGAAAAAACGTGAAAATCTTCATGACTTTTTTTTTAGACAGGGTCTCACTTTGCAGTTCAGGCTGGCCCTGAGCTCACTATGTAGCCCAGGCAAACCTTGAACTCAGCAAACCTTCTGCCTCTGCCTCCAGAGTGCTGGGATTACAGGTGTGAGCCACCACGCCTGGCTAGGTGACATTTTTGCTATCTGCAAAAATCCCAGAGACACTGTGTGTGTATATATACATAATTTCATTTAAAAGGTGAAGAATTTGCAATTCCTTCTGGTGCATAAAATGTATTTTATATCATATAATATCTGTTATAGGATAGATGCTATTTGTTATTTTGTTACTATTGGAGAAATGTCAATTTAGAATTCCCACTTAAATAATTCCATTCTTTTTCTCATACTAGTGTTTGACAGTTGTCATATTTCTGTTATTTGTAAATTCCAATTAAGTCAGTATAAGTGCAACCCTCATGGAAGACAGTATAATGTGAAGATGCATTTTTTAAGCTGGTGAGACAATGTCTTTTCCCTCTGAAATGAAAGACAACAAATAACATCTCCCAAGATAACTCAAAGAGGCATTGTTAATTTATACAGCAAGACAGTCACATCACTTGACATAAATATATAGTAAAAATTCCATATAGGTTTAGATGCTTTTCTACAATGCCTAGCTTCTCAAAATAACTAGGAGATATATGTTACCATAATTACACTGGAAGCAGAGGGCAGGAACCTGTATATTCAGATTCTATGGGAAAGAAGAACCCTTTCCACATACCTGTTTTTCTGATCTCTATTAATTCACCATGATTTTTTAATGATTTTTGAGCTTCTACCTCCCTCAGTAACTGTTTTAAAAATGAGAACATTACTTGAAGAGGTGAAATATTGTTCTGCGTACATGATAAAAGGGTCTATCAGTTGGTATGCATGGTGGTAACAGAGGCTCAAGTACTTTATAAAAGAGGAAACTGAATGACAAAAGTATGAGATGCTAGCCAGACATGGTGGCTCAGGTCTGTAATCCCAGCAC
>PVIC010042320.1:0-15842 GCA_004025085.1 Thryonomys swinderianus
GTGTTGATTGTTGGTGGGCGTGTCTCCACGCCCAGCATTATATGTGGTTACCGGGGATCGAACTCAGGACCTTGAGCTTGCGAGGCAGGCGCCAGAACCACTGAGCTAACCCTCCGGCCCTCAAAAGTACTATTTTTAAATTACAAATTTTGGGGCTGGGGATTTAGCTCAGTGGTCCCAGAGTCTGCCTGGCAAGCCCAAGATCCTGAGTTTGATCCCCAGTACCACATACTACAATGCTGGGTGTGGTGCCTCATGCCTATAATCCCAGCACTTGGGAGGCAGAGGCAGGAGGATTGCTGTGAGTTTGAGACTTGCCTGGGCTACATAGTGAGTTCAAAGCCAGTCTGAACTACAAAGTGAAATCCTGTCTCAATAAATAAACAAACAAACAAATAAATGTTTAATCTCCTTTTTACCTGTCTTTAATTTTTCTATCCCACCTCAAAGCCACATATATTAAGATTTTGTTTATATGAAATGTCCTAGCCAGGTGTGGTGGTGCACACCTATAATTCCAGCACTCTGAGAGCCTGAAGCAGGATGATCACAAATTGGAGACCAGGACTTAGTAACTTAGAAGAAAGAGAGAGAGTTCAGAACAAGCAAATTTTAAAGCCTGAAAGCAAATTCATGGTTTCCCAGGCAGGATTTGGGATAGGTGGTGAGAAGTGACTCCTGAGAGGCCCAGAGTCCCTGGTGGCGATGCAAATGTGCTAAAGTTATATTGCAGTGGTGGTTGTATAATTCTGAAAACATACTGAAAGCCATTAACTGTGAAAAACAAGTGAACCCTTATGGTGTGTGGATTTTTATCTCAATAAAGCTGTTTGCAAACTTTAAAATTAAATACAAGAGTCAGTTTTCCTCTAACATTATTACTGGTGAACACAGAACATGAACCTTGAGAATCAGCTTCCTCCCTGTCGTGACAGCAAGCTAACAATGAAGCAGCATGTACACTGCAGATGCTTCCGAATTGCTGCTCAGAAATGCCATCTCACACATGCAACCAGAGTCCTCAGGAAGCTGCCTCTGCAGACCCCTCAGACCCGCTAAGGCACAAGTCCTGGCAATGGGTGGGTGATAACATCCCAGGGTCACACAGGCCTATTGCTGGCACACAAGGTCCTCTGGCTCAACACATCAGAGCCATGGAGTGGGCAAAACCGTCATTTCTGACAGTCACTGTAGTGACTACTGGAAGTACCCAAGGTTTCTAAATATACCTGGCAAACCAGTACCCACTGGGTGATTAAAACTAGACTAAGAGTGGGCCGGGGATTTAGCTCCGTGGTTCTGGTGTCAGCCTGGCAAGCACAAGGTCCCGAGTTCGATCTCTGGTCCCACACACCACCGTGTCAGGTGTGGTGGCTCACACCTGTCATCCCACCACTCAGGAGGCAGAGGCAGGAGGACTGCTGTGAGTTTGAGGCTAGCGTGGGGTACACTGTGAGTTCAGGGCCAACCTGAACTACAAAGCAAGACACTGTCTCAACAACAACAACAACAACAACAAACTAGACTAAAAGCCTGTTGGGGCTGGGAGGGGGTAGGTGGGCCCTGCCCTGGGGCTCTTCTCTGCAGGACACACAGGCAAGCAAAGCCAAGAAATGCTCCCTTTCCTCTCCTTTCTGGAATACCCACAGGACACATTTGGTGAGGTGTGTGTTTCTGTGTGTGTATACATTCATTTAACAAAACTGAAACAAGACTGTGAGTGTAGCTCAGCATCTCTCTGCACAATGTGCTATGAACACCCTGAAGTCAGAGGAGTCTGACGGTGGGCGGCATTCTGTGGACATCACATACACTTTCCTGAACCCCTCTGACCAGCTATGTCAGAATTAGGTTGGTTCGAGTGAAAATCTTAACCGTGGGCCGGAGGGTTGGCTCAGTGGTTCCGGCACCTGCCTCGCAAGCGCAAGGACCTGAGTTCGATCCCCAGTAACCACATATAATGCTGGGTGTGGAGACACGCCCACCAACAATCAACACCGCATACCACAATGCCGGATGTGGTGGCTCACGCCTGTCATCCCAGCACTTGGGAGGCAGAGACAGGAGGATTGCTGAGTTCGCGGCGGCCTGCCTGGGCACCATAGTGAGCTCAGGGCCAGCCTGAACTACAAGGCGAGACTCTGTCTCCAAAAAAAAAAAAAAAAAAAAGAAAATCTTAACCATGCATCCTAAATTTTCTATGAAAAATAAGATATAAAGTCACTTCTTAAATCCCCAAATAAAGATATTTTAATATGTAAATGTCAGAGATATTAAAACTTAATGCCACTTCAGAATCCAAACCATCTGTCCAAGTTGTGTATCTCTCTGAGGTTGCTTCAGATTCAAGGAGAGCACGGTCCAGAGGCCAGAGGGTTTTGCTGTCATGTGAGCGTTCCTGTTTCCCGGCATCTCACTAGTATGTGGCCAGAAAGGCAGGGGCTCCCCGGAGTGGAGACTGTGCCTCCCCACAGGGGTGTCTCCCAGAGAAGGCTGTGCAGCAGGAAATGTGCCTCAGGACAGGAAGGCACTTCCTGGAAGCTGGTGTGAGCCAGGGTCACACCCCACACCGGGACCACACAGACCCCAAGGGCATTCTTCAGTATCATTGTTAAGTGCTTTAGAAGCCGTATGTGCATGCGTGTATGTGTGTGTGTGAATAACTCTGTGAGCTCCTGTGCTATACCAAGACCAGAACAGAATTACTGCGACAGCTTTTAATAAGTCGTCAACCCGGCTTTTGAATGAAGCAGTCTCAACCTTTCCATCCTGACCCACAGACGGAAGCGTGGAGCGAGAGCTGGAGCTCAGGGTCTTTCTCTGGCTCCTCTCCTGGGGCTCGCATGAGACACGGCGGGTGTCGCTGTGGAGCTAGGTCTGCCGCTGAGCCTGGATCTACCTTCTCAGGTGCACGCAGTGGAAGCGGGCTTGTACCTTCAGTGGTTTGGACACCAGTGCAGCTGGATGCAGCACAGATCTCTCCTGCCCAAGGGGCCTCTGAGCAATCTCCGGGGCTGAGAAGATCCAGTCAGGTTTGCAGGGATCTGACTTCGACTGAAGGAGGGTCTGCTTTGCCCAGAGTCTCCCCAGCCAGGGTGCCTTTGTCGAGGATGATGGCTCCCTGTGTGCGTCTGACACGGAGTGGTTTACGCTGTGCAGCTGCAGTGTCTGGCGCTGTGCTCTCCAGCTCATCTTCACTGGCCACGCCGAGCAGGAGAGCGACCCAAGGAGCTGGGCTGTCCTGCAAGCTCTCGACTCCAGCCCCTCCTTACCTAGAGGGGCCTTCACCCCTCCTTTCCTCCTCTGCTCCCTTCCTTCCCAGGAGGCACATTCTTGAAGTCTGGCTTAGAGAACTGAACTCCAAGGTGTATGGAAGCCCTAGTTCTGCCGGAGCCCTGGTTCCCCTGACCCCCTAGTGCGGCAGGACCCGCAAGCACTGCCCTTCACCCCAGACCCTTTAGGGGAAGAATTTCCTTCTCTCCTTTCACACCCACCTCACTTTGCCCAAACTGACTTGTATGGTAATGTCATTAAACTCCATAAGCTTAAAAGAAAGATCGTTTTGCTTCTTGCTCTGATTTTATCTCTCAGGGAAACTGAACAAAATCCAACCAAGAAAAGAAAATGAGCTGATGAGGTGGAGTGGCAGGAATCTTAAAAGGATGTGATCGTCTCATTTATTGTCAGCATTGTGCCTCTATCGCTCTTATAAAATAAATGTTGGATCATTATTGAGCATCCAAGCAATAAAGAAAAGTAGAAATAAGAAAATAATGATTCACTCAAAATCCTGTTACCCAGAAATAATAAGGGCACCATTTGGAGACAAAGCTCAGACATCTGCCTGTGGTGTTTATGAAGAGAAGTTTAGATGGCTGGTGCTACATGCTGAATCTTAAGTATCCTCAAAGGCCCATGAGTCAGAGGCTCGGTCCCTGGGCAGCACCACCGGGAGGTGGTCTGGTGCGATATCCTTAGGTCGCTGGGGTTGTTCCCTTGAAGGAGGCTGTGAGGCCCAACCTCTTCCTTTCTCTCTTTTGTTTCCTGGCTACAGTGTGAGGACTTTGTTCTATCATACACACCCCCATGATGTGCTGCCCACCATCAGCTCGAGCAACAGAGCCAACCAACCAAGAATTGAACTCTTCAAAACTGTAGTCAAAAGAAATCTTTTCTCTTTAAATTGATTATCTCAGGTAGGGGTTATGGTAACAAAAAGCTGGCAAACAGACAGTCAGATCAATGGTTAGAAAGTGCTGCTCCCAAGGTGCTAGTTCTTTAACTACCCTATTACATTTGAGAAAAAAGACTATACAAAATGATTACAAAGTTGGACTCATTTCTTCAAACTAGATGTATTTTTTTCAATGTTCAGGTATTATAATGACCTATGCTGGGAATCAAGGCATGGGGACTCATAAGCCTTCCTCCAGGGGCCGTCCAACCTCACTGTATGTTCTGAGTATTAGTACTGCTCTTGGGGCCTTGATACCCCTACTTTGCTGTGGCGTTCTGTACCTATTGCTTCCTCTCAGCTCAGCATTGGACTGGTCTCCCTGTGTAGCTCTTCTGTTCCTGCCTTCCTGGCTCTCGAGTGATGTTCCAGCACCAAAAGCTCTTCCCTTATACTGAACTGAGTGACTGTGAGCATCACCCGCTGACTCTGCACTGCACAGACAGTCGTGAGGGGCCATATTCTCAAGGAGCTCGTTCTCTTAGAATTGTGAGGTTCTCGCTCTCTTCCATTTGCTGCTCTTCTTTTTAAAAATGAGTTTGTATTCATATTAACTTTTCCTGTGGTTGGAATGACATGTGGACCATGTGCTTCTAGTTTAAGGCTGTACTTTCTCCCAAAGTGGATTCTTATGCATTTTAAATGTGATGTAATGTTCTTCCTATCACTGTATGTGCCAGGGACAAGGGGTTTGCCAGGACTTTTCTTCATATCTTATTCATACTTAACATGCAGAGTTCTGTCCAAACCTATTTTCTACACACACACACACACACACACACACAGTGACTTTTCCTTGATACATACTCCCCTTACCAGAAACCAGCTCCCCACCACCACCACCTTGGCAGGGCAGACTGGCTCCTTCACCCTCTCCTCCAGCCCAAAGCCATGGGGAGGGAACGGTGCTCCTGGGGTCTGCACTCCACTCTCGCTCTCTGAGCCTTGTATCTTCCAGTTCCTTCATGTATCTGTGCTTTCCTTCTCCTTAGCCCAGATCATGGGACCCTTTCAGGCTCCAGCAGACTGACCATTTCCTTTACATTGGCTCACTGGGGTGAATGCATGATATGCACCTGACACCTTTCTGGTTTTCTCGTCATGCATTTACAAATTTTTTTTTTTTTTGAGGCAGGGTCTCGCTTTTGTAGTTCAGGCTAGTGCTGAGCTCACTATGTAGCCCAGGCAAGCCTCAAACTCAGCAATCCTCCTGCCTCTGCCTCCCGAGTGCTGGGATGACAGGCGTGAGCCACCACGCCCGGCCATTTACAAATATTTATGGACCATTTACTCTGAGAAAAGACCCATATAGACATGGTGAAGTTCTTCTCTCTGGTCCTTTACCCTTATCCCTTCCTCTCCATCTTTCTCATCCCAAGAATCTTGACTTCCACAATTGCAAGACTTGTGACCCTTGCTGGGTGTGCTAATCCCAACACTTGGGTGGCAGAGGCAGGAGGATTGCCACAAGTTCGAGGCTGGCCTGGGATACATAGAGAGCTCAAGGCCAGCCTGAACTATAAAGTGAGACCCTGTCTCAAAATAAATAAATCAATAAAAACTTGAGACCCTTCTGATAGTCATGGTCTCACAGCACAGGATAGGGCTGCACCAGCATCCGAGCAACCTGTGAAAGAGGCATAAAAACCAGAGCAGCCTGCAGCTGAAAGTTCCCCAGAGTCCCGGATAGGTTGCCTGTGACGTCCGCTTCCTGCACAGAGAGTGGCACCCGGGGGCTGCTACCTGAGTCCCTTACATCATGGTCTTTGAGTGACCAGTGGAAGGCTTAATGCCTCGCACTCCACTCTCCAGGTGAGGAAGATGACTCCAGAGAACAACTGTCATGTGGAGACATGGTCACAGTCCTTCCTTTTCTTTGGCGATGGATTTAAGAATGAGAGGAAACGCCTGTCATCCCAGCACTTGGGAGGCAGAGACAGGAGGATTGCTGAGTTCGAGGCTTGCCTGGGCTACATAGTGAACTACAAAGCGAGTCCCTGTCTCAATAAAAAAAAAAAAAAAAAAAAAAAAAAAAAAAAAAAAAAAAAAAAAAAAAAAAAAAAAAAAAAAAAAAAAAAAAAAAAAAAAAAAGAATGAAAGGAAAGAATGAATATGATTCAGAAAGAAAAAGAAATAGCATGTATATAAGGGGAGGGTTGTGGGGGGGTAGGGATATGGGTAAAAGTGAGAATTAACTTCTGTCATATACTGGTACAAATTCCCCAATGTTGAGTGTGATTGTGAACTGTATATAAAACGTACCAATAAAGAATTCAGTTTAAAAAAAGAATAGATACATTATCAGAGCAATGTAACTCTCCGCCAGTTTCTCCAAGGTCACAGCCCACACGGGAAGACTCGGGAAGCTGCTAGGACGAGCCACACCCCGGGCCATCGGGGCGGAGTAGATACTCGGGCATCCGGATGAGGTGGGGGCCGCTTGGCTGGTGAGTGCTGCTGGGTGGCAGCCTGTCCAGGTACAGGGCGCAGGCAGTGCTCTCCAGGGTGCAGGACAACGCTCCTGTGACACTGGAACACAGCATGCAGTTGCTATGTCTGTCACGCGTGCAGCGTGCGGAGCCCAGGAGTGAGCTCCTCTGCAGGGCCACGATCTGGGCTCGCAGGACAAGGCACAGCTCTGTCCTCACGGAACTGTGCTGGCAACAGAAGGCAAGTCCACCAAAGCCAGTCTTTTCAGCCCCCAAGGGTCCCAGCACATTTATGGACAGACTGCTTGCTGAAGATGGCCCCACCAGCCACCATTCACCTAGCCAGCTGGCTCAGGCCAGCTGTGTATGCGCTGGGGCTAGTCCCCATGGCTGGGCCCTGATGCTAGAGGCACAGCTGCTTGGGCAAAGGAACAGAATTTGCCTCTCCTGTAGAGCAAAACAATGGGCAAAACTTCCCCCTGGCAAACTCCTGATGAGTTCAAAGCAGTAGGTTTGGGCACCGTAACAGGAGGCTGAGGACTCAGTGGTGCCGCCCATCACAACACAAAGGGACGAGACAAAGCAAATGCCACTCCTCCTGCTGGTGTCAGTGCTGAAGACCACTCTGGCTTTCCGTGCCAGTGAGAGTGTGTGCGTGCGAAAAGCTGGACTAACTAATCTGCTAGTGGTGATTATCAGACTGACAGAAAGCGAGAAAACCTAAGCACGTGAGCTGAGTCGGGAGAGCTGGCAGTGAGTGCGCTTGGCTTCTCCAAAGCTAGTCGGTCACCGTCTCGGGCCTTCGAGTGCTGAAAAACCTCCCAAAGGTGAACGCCACTGTGTGACAAACAAGCCCCACCCTGGAGCTTCCTGCACACAGCTTCCTTCTGCCACTGCCAGAGATAGCCCCTTGCAAAAATATAAGTTTTAGGGCCAGAGATTTAGCTCAGTGGTTCCAGTGCCTGGCTAACAAACATAAGGTCCCTGGTTTGATCCCTGGTAACCACATACAACAATATGGGGTGTGGGTAGCTCAAGCCCACCAGCAATCAGTACCACATACTACAATGCAGGGTGTGTTGGCTCATGCATGTAATCCCAGCATTCAGAAGGCAGAGGCGGGAGGATTGTTGAGTTCAAGGCTTGACTGAGCTACATAGATAGCTCAGGGCCAGCCTGAACTACCAAGCAAGACCCTGTCTCAAAAAAAAAAAAAAAATCATTTTTAGCAACAAATAGGTGGTGAAAGGAGAATGGAGTATTTGTTCGACTGCACATGACTTTTGGGGGTCTCAGCAGCCCCCGAATGTGAACACTGGTCATTTGCAAGTGCAAGCAGTAAGGACAGATCATCATGCTGTGCCCAGAGGCTTGAGATGTGGTGCAAGAGGTTATCAGGTTCTTGTTTTAGAGCAGTTTTGCTAAGAGTAGGTTTTCTTTTCTTTATCTTTGATTGCCTCATGCTCCTATCACACAGCACCATTCCAATTCCAGCAGACATCTCTCCACAAAAATATTTACCGCCCTGTAACAGATCTACACTGTTTGCTCATTGCTCCCACAATCCCTGCCTTCGATAGAGCTCTTCTTTAGCGTCTCTGAACCTGTGTTCCTCCAAGTGCAACCCCTAAGACTCCAATACTATCTGTGCACTTTCTGAGTATGAACTGATCTTCCCAGGAGTTCCAACCTTGGAGCAGAAGCTCCCTGCCTGATTCAAGCAAAGGGAAAAGGACGTTAGTGTAGGAGGGAAAGCGGGATCATGGAAATCTTGCTAACGTCCACGCTAAATGGATGTCTACATCATCCTCAGTCCAAGGATAACACACTCAGGAGCCTGCGGGTCACTGACTTCGTCCTGAATGCACACACCCAGCATCTGTGAGGAAACACTGTACTGTCTGGGACCCCAGCTCCAGGGTGAGCAGGAGAGAGGCAGAGAACTGAAATGTTTGACGTGGAAGGTGTGGACCAGATTCTTGGCCGAGGAGCTCAGCCAAGTGGGATGCTGGGAACAGATGGGACCTCAGCTGAGAGTGTCTACTGCACTCAGGCATCGGCACGATTAAACATGCCCTCCGTGCCTCCGTGTTCTCACATCCTTCTGATCCTAATTTTGTTATTTATTTTATTGTATTTGGTTTTTTGAGACAGGTTCTTGCTATGTAATTTAAGAAGGTCTCAGACCTATTATGTAGCCCTGGCTGGTCTCCAGTTCTCGGTGATTTGCCTGCCTCCACCTCCTGAGTGCAAGGATTGCAGGTAAGTGCCACCATGCCTGGCCCAGTCCTAATTTTAAAAGAGATTGAATATTGGCCCAGGCATGGTGGCACAAGCCTATAATCCTAGCTACTTTAGAGGCTAAGGCAGGAGTATAACAAAAATAATTCAGGGCTGGCCATGTAGCTCAGTGGCACTGCACCTACCTGGCAAGTGTGAGGTCATGAGTTGGATCCCTGGTACGGCCAGGGTGGGGTGGGTTAAATGTTAGAAAGACAGAAAGAGACAGAACTTTGAGGCTCCTAGAGGATACCCAGCTTTCCTGGGATAGGGTGTGCCCAGGTAAGAACAAGGATGGTCCTTCCTGATGAGCACTGTATCTGCCCTGTACCACAACCACACATAGCCATGCACACGGACACGTGTACACCATACATATATATCATATGGGCATGCACACACGAAGGTGCAACACACATATGCTCCATTTGGAGCCCTTGAGTCCGAGATGAACGTGGCACTGTACTGGAGAGGATGAGCACAAATGAATCAGCATGTTAATTCCCGGACAACACACACTCCCTGCAGAAGGCCAGGTCAGTTTATAAGGCAAACATACAAGCACACGCCGGGGAGAAAAACCAGAAACAAAAAGCCAGTGTGGGAGCTGAGAAACCCAGAGAAGCAGGGGTGAAACTGAACAAAGAAACTGAGCAGCAGTGGAAAAGGAGAACGGACGGTCCTGAGCCTGCAGGAGGACGGCCGGGCAAACTGAACAGAGAAAGGACACGGCGACTAAATAGCTTGGCAGAGACAGAGTGGCCAGCTGAGGCAAAGCACCACTCGTGGGGTGTGGCGTGTGGCGTGTGAAGGCAAGGCCAGGTGGGAAGGCGCTTTGGCCACTAGAGCTCGAGCTTAAAGCAGCAGGGGGAAGCCGAAGAGATAGACACATTGTTGGCTTCTTGACATTGAAAAACTCCCGGACATCTTTTTGAAGAGGTAACCTCCAAGGGCAAAAGAATTGCTAATAATCCTGGAATTAAGTTTGCTTTGCAGTTCTATCAGCAAGACCATTCATTGGTGCAAAACTCAATCTCCCCATGACTTGTGCCCCAGGTATTAAAAAGAAATAGATGAGACTCTGTTTAAACGAGGAGGCTTCCTCAACTAATCTTCTGTCATTCTAAAAGTAATTTACTCTCAAGTGGATGTAACTACGTATATTTTGGGGAGGAAATTTAAATTGTCAAATTCTCTTTCTGAGTAGTTACTTTAAAAAAGTGCTCATTTCTGATTCCAAGATGTGGTCTCTACTTTGATGACCATATGCCACAGATTTTCCCAGGATCCTGCCTATTGTCCACAGAAATCTATTTAACCTAGGAATACAAAAAAATATTTAAATGATTCTATCCAGGTTTTGACTTACAAATTCTTTTTGAAAACAAAACCCAACTCAGAAAAAAAAAAAAAAAAAAGCACCAACTCAGAAGTGTGCTGTTCTCACAATCAGGTAAAAGCCATTTTCTCTGTGAGAAACCAGAGCCCGCTGGTCCCCTGCAGGGCACTCGAGGCCCCCCAAGAGCACCATGGCTGCACAGAGACTGAGGAAAAGCACACCTCTCTGAGAGATTTCCGTACAGGTTTACTGACGAGAGAGATACTGCTTTGCTTCTTTTTCCCCTGCAGGACAAATACAAAAATACACCAGGATGGAATCTGATCACCACCAAACACAACCAATATTGAAAGCCCCCCAGTGCCATATACTCCAGCACCTGCCTGCCCAAACAAAACTCTCTTTCCCTTCAAAGCACTTTATAAAATGTGGGCTTTCCTAAATCCTCTACCTTCTTGACACTTCCTGTGTCTGAACTCTATCCAGTCGGACTTTTGCCCATGACATTGGTCTATATCCACGGCTCACTGTACCAATGGCTGCCATGTCCAATAATGTCTGGGCTCCTACAACCCCTGCCACCATTCCCTGCCTTCTTCCTGAAGCTGCCTGTCCTGTGCCTCCTCTTGTCTTCTGGATCCCACCCGCTATGGTTACAGGTTGGGCATCCTCATTCCAAAATCTTGAAATTAAGAATGCTCTAGGATCCAAACTATTTTTCCTGCTAATATCATTGCATCAGCAGGAAATTCCCCACCTGACCTCAAGTCACCAGTCACAATCGGAAGGCAGGTGCACTAAAAATACTATACAAAACTGCCATTTGGGCTCTGTGGATAAACTGTGTTTGAAATATAAAAAGAGTTTAATATTTAGACTTGAGTGCTATCCCCCAGATATCTCTATCAATCTATATCCACATTCTAAAATCCAAATCCAAAATGCTTCTGGTCCTAAATATTTCAGACAAGGATGCTCAGCCCGTACTTTGTGTCTCCCTGCCAGAGATGTCAGAGTCAAGGTCCTCCCCTCCCCCTTTACTTCTCACCCTATTGGTGTTTGGGTGACTTAATTCTTCCCTTTGCCCCCAGCCAATCCCTATGCCCAGCATCTCTCAAATGTATCACTTTCCTCTCTCCATTCTGCACGGGTTCCTCTTTCTTAACTGCCCGACAGAGATCTCAGGCTGCATCAGCTTTTTTTTTTTTTTGCTTTTTGAGACAGGGTCTCACGTTGTAGTTCAGGCTGGCCCTGAGCTCACTACGGTGCCCAGGCAAGCCGCCGTGAACTCAGCAATCCTCCTGTCTCTGCCTCCCGAGTGCTGGGATGACAGGCGTGAGCCACCACGCCCAGCATTGTGGTATGCGGTGTTGATTGTTGGTGGGCGTGTCTCCACACCCAGCATTATATGTGGTTACTGGGGATCGAACTCAGGTCCTTGAGCTTGCGAGGCAGGTTCCAGAACCACTGAGCTAACCCTCCGGCCCCTGCATCAGCTTTTGACTTCACACTTAGGACTTCAGCTTGGTCTTGGCCCCAGGCAGGGCACACCAGGAGCTTGTTCTAGAAGAAGATGAAGACAGGACCCTCCCATAGTGACCAAGGAGAAAAACTAGGGCCTGAACAGACTCATGGATAGGCCTCTCTTGGAGAGGATCTTCTACCATCCACACTGCACAGAAAACACAAGCCAGTCCAGACCAGGACTTGTTGCCCAGAAAGCCCTGGCGTGTGGCACATCGAGTATGGAACTAGAGACAGTCACTCAGGTAAGGCAGAGGTCACCAGAAGCAAAATCGAGCTTGGAGAAGAGGACCAGCAGGAAGTACTCTGGAGAGTCCCTCGGGAGCCAAAGCAGCAGGGCCGCAAGCTTTACATTCATGGAGGGAGCCACTCCAAGTCTGCAAGCTCTGTCCACACAGTGGGCCCAGGGTTCTGGGACTAGTATCAGGAATTCACTTCTCAGGCCTACCAACCCCAGAGGAGCCTGGTTCCGGTCAACAGGTAGCTCTGGAGCTATGCGGCCTAGGAGATTCTCCCTTCTAAATGGAACTCATTTTCAGAATCAACCTGGACCACAGCCTCAGATTTCTGTCCCAGTAAGGGCACTTTCTCCCCAGCACCCCCTACCAGGCTGGCAGTGATGTTTGTTCTGCCTCACTCTAAGGGGGACCTGAGGTCACTCACAAGAATGTACGCATCAGCCTGGGGATTTAGCTTAGTGGTTCTGGTGTCCACCTGGCAAGCTCAAGGTTCCGAGTTTGATCCCCACTAATCACATACCAGGATGCCGGGCATGTTGACTCACCCCTGTAATCCCAGCACTCGGGAGGCAGAAGCAGGAGGATTGCTGAGTTTGAGGCTTGCCTGGGCTACATAGTGAGCTCAGAGCCAGCCTGAACTACAAAGCGAGACCCTGTCTCAAAAAAAAAAAAAAAAAAAAGAATGTATGCATCTGAACAAGACTTAAGACTAGTTGAGGAAGGGGGGAATAAACACAAGAAAAGCAAGAGAAACCAAAGAGATGAAACAAAATCTGTGCTCTGACCCTGTCCCAGACTCGAGGGTGACCAGCAGAGTGACCGTGCTCAATACCACAAAACTCAGCATCCCATGAAAACATAAAGAAATCCATCCACACACTCCGGCGTGTTTCAGAGTATCGTATCACACCCTTCACAGTTGCTAGTGGTTTTCTTTGAAATAATACTGAATTATAATTATAACACATTGAAATGAAGGGACACACTAATTAGAAACTCATTATCAATATTATTAAACATGTCAATATGTTTGTAAACTGATATTTCTGTAAACAAATTACTTGGTAATGTACTTACTTAACTATAAATCTTTTTACAAAATTCCATCGGCCTAAAAGTGCTGGGGATTCTGGGCCTATCAGTCAGAGATTAGGTTGCCTATACTGGCAACCTTTGGAAAGAGACCTCAAGAAAAATAAATGTTTCTCATTCTCCGAGAGTCAGAGTTAGGCCAGGTAGGGTGGGAGCAGCTGCTGGAGACCAAGGTCACCCACCTTCCTGCTTCATATCCCCAGCACGCTGGCGTGCATCCCAGAGCCTGCTGCCTCTTAGCAGAGCCGACTCTGCACTCACAGACCTCACACCCATGTTCCGAGAAGAGAGATGAAAAAGAAGAACGTGAAGAGGGACATCCGAATGAGGAAGGCGAGCATGTCCCTGGAAATCCTCAGTCTCTGCGCTATTGGGCAGAGCTGTATCACGTGGCTCTTCCTAATTACAAAGAATTCTGGGATAACCTGTATTTGTGGCTGATCACACTGACATTTGGAGCACAGTTAGGGTTTTGTAGTTTAAAGAAACGGAAGGGGATGGTGGAATGGGAATGGGAGACACAGCTGACATTGTCTTTCTGGGCCTCACTTCCTTGAGTATCAAAATTAATATTAAACTAAATATAGAAATCCCAAAAAGTTTTACAAGCCCCAAATGATATGTGAGGGCCTTCTCCTTTCCCGTTCTCATTTTGAGGACAAAGCCAACCATGGCCCACTAAGTTCCTTGAAGTCTTGTTTAATCTTGAAAACTCATATGCATTTCATTCCAGGTCTATGTTTGGTTTACTATAAGCATATGAGCATAACATTAAATCTACAGGTAAAATGTCCACGTTTGCCCTGGACCATACACAGCCTCCCCAGGCACCCTGGAACCTGGACCCCACCTCAGAAGCTCTTGTCCCTGTGGCCGATGTCCTGAGAGTTGGGGACTTGCTGATTTAACATCATAAATAATGGCAGCCTGGTTCCAGGATGACACAGCACAGCCAAATTCTGTGTTCAAAACATGAAAAGTAGCCCTGCCAGGGTTCCTACAGGCTTCCCTGTCCTGGGCCTCACTCATTGTCTCTTCCTTCTTACCTTGGTTCTAAGGAGAGGAGCAGGGCAGGTGTGGGTGGAACACCCGCTTCCCGGATTCACCAGGGCACTGATCAAGCCACGCCCCAGGTGCGACCACTCAGAGCTTGCTGCTGCGGTAACTCCTGCCTCGGCACAGTGGGGTTTTTAAAAGCTACTTTTGCGCACTAGGGCGCTAAGAGGCACTGGTATCAGCAGACAAGCGGGTCTCCAAGCTCTGCTCCATAGGATGCTCCCAAGATGCGGAGAGAGCCGTGGGCTGACGAGGGCACGGCACCCAGAGCTCTGTGCAGGTCACGCTCAGGCTCTCGCTGGCGCCCCAGGAAGCCCAGACACCGGACACAGTGGATGCTGAGCTCTACTCGGGCTCGCCTGTCACCCACAGGTAGATGGAATCTTATCACCTCCCTGAGACGACACGCAGACCTGCCAGAACCAGCCATGTAAAGCCAAAAAGCCTCTTTCAGAAGGGGCCAGGTAGGAGGAAAATGGTTTCTACATCTCATTTCCAGATAATATTTGCTTCCTATTGTCTGAACCATCATCCATCTTTCCTCTTCTCACCTGAAAAGGGAGGAGGGGTGTTTTCCCTACAGGAACACTGAAAATCATTTGGATGCTAATAAGGAAATGTGGTCACTAATCAAAAGGGTGTGCAGCTCCTCCCAGGGACAGGCCTTGTTTTACTTATATATTCTGGCTTCGGTTGAAATATAGAATGTTAAAATGTATAAAGATTTGATTTTAAATTATGTAAATTGTATGAATATGAAAAGTAAACTTGTGATTAGCAGATGGAAAAAAAGGAAAGAGGATAAAAGAAGCTAAAAGGATCTAAATGCAACAAGATGTAATGAGGGTGGGGGAAGGAGGAAATGGAGCAGACAGCTCAAAGCCTGCGGCCTTGGAACAGGTCTGACCACTCGGTGCGAGCTCAGGGCCTCGCCCTCTCCCACCTCCCTCACTGCGCGGAGTAAAGGTGGGCAGCACGCGGCAGGGCCTCCAAGAGGGGAGAGCCAGAGGCTGCTGGGCGCGGTCTTCACTATGTCCACGAAGAGTCCCACATCACACTGGACAGAGGGTCTGGCAAACATGCCCATGGGGCAAAACAAGGGGACGTGCCCCCCCCCCAGAGCCCTGAGCTGGTGGATGGGGTGAGGACAAACCAGGTATCCTGACCCGAGGCACACAGGGAAGGTGAGCGCAGGAAGGCTGACTGGCCTAGTGCTGCCCAGGAGGCCACTTCTCTTTCCTCAGGTAGGAAGGAAAAAGTAAGAAGCTCTCACTCGTTACATTTAAGAAACGTGTTTGAACTTTTAAATGACAAGGGTTAGGGATCAAAGATTAATAAATAGAACAGCAGGACATGGAGAGGTCACCAGATTCTGAGACAGCTTCTGGGACTGAGCAGGAATGCCGGCCCCTGCTGCTGGGCATGTTGAAGCCCCGACTTCCTCACGTTTGGGCTGAGGGTGAGTGTCTCCTGTAGGGTCTTGGGAAGCACAGGGGTCCCACATGTGTAAGCTCTCCGGCCCTGGTGTAGGCTCTGCATGGTCAGGAGCTCCTGTCATCTTCTGTTCTTATTGTCTCAGGTAAGATTTAACTATGGTGGCTGCTAGGAGTGAGGCCACCATCTGAAATCATGCCTAATAACTGCTACAG
>PVIC010042321.1:0-15820 GCA_004025085.1 Thryonomys swinderianus
CTGAGTTCAATCCCGGTAACCACATACAGTGCTGGGCGTGGTGACTCACACCCACCAGCCATCAATACCACATACCACAGTGCAGGGTGTGGTGGCTCACACCTGCAATCCCAGCACTTGGGAGGCAGAGGCAGGAGGATTGCTGAGTTCGAGGCTTGCCTGGGCTATATAGTGAGCTGAGGCCAGCCTGAACTACAAAGCGAGACCCTGCCTCAAAAAAAAAAAAAAAAAAAAAAAAAAAAAAAAAAAAAAAAAAAAAAAAAAAAAAAAGAAAAAGAAAAAGAAGAAAGAAAGAAAGAACAAGGCAGGGTGTTGCAATGCAAATTATTATTGGCTTTGTGGATCATAGTAGTTATGTGCACATTTTAATAAGAATACAATATATATGCATTTGAAAAACATATCTAAAATATATGTTACTTACCCAGTGTTTTCCCAGTGGCCCTTAAAATGATTATATCCTCACAATCCATCAGCTAGTGTGAAGGTATGAGAGAGTCAAGTTTGGGAAGTTGCTTCGGGATTTTGACATGAAGCATATATTGAGAATGCCTATACTAACCCTGTAATTCTGTGGTTCCCATAAATGTTGAAAGAGGGAAGGATTAAAGGAAAGGAGAGAAAGAGGAATGGAAAGAGAGAGGAAGAAAGGAACAGAAGAGGCAGAGCAGGTATAGTCAGAAGAAATGAGCAGAAGAAGCAAAGTCAACCTGAAGGTTAAGGCTAAAAGGCTCCTCCCATTCAAAAACTCAAATCTGAAGCACTAAGCGAATGCTGGTGTCCCAGAGTGGATTTAAAAGTCCTAAGAAGAGAACTAAAGCACAGATCTACAACCTTAGGAGGAAACTGGAAACCAAATGGCATGGAATCACGGAAGGTGCTTAAGTAACTGAGCAGGAGCAGGAGACCCAACAGATACAAAGACATTAAACAACAAACCTGCCACACACTCCCTGCTGCCCACTGTAGGGCTTCTCTGCCCATTTAGCCAAGGAGCAGAACAGCCTTAAGGTTCAGGACAGTTGGTGCCCTCCCACACTTCCTGCAAGACAGCTTTACCCAGACTGCAGTCCCTGGGACTTCATTTCGTTAAGAAAGACTCTGTGGTCAAATTCTGTTGTCTTGGAGTTTTATAGTGTGCCTATGGACATTTGAGGTCTTTGCAAATTTGCAGGTAACAAAACCTGTTCATGTCTGTTAAACCTCAGCATTTCCTAAACTTACTGACCCTGGGGCCTGTTTTGCTGAGTGTCTATCATTGTCAAGTATCTCTAAGGTTTCAAGACCACAGCTACGGAAACAGCCCCACAGCGCCACCATCCGAGAGTAGCATGGATTCTTCTTCCATGGAGCCTTGTTTTGGAGGATTTCTCTCCTGACACCAGCTGTGCGATCTGATATGCACACATCCCGACATGGCCAATGGAGTTATTTTGAAGGCTATTTTGTTATGTCCTTTAGAGAGTTTTCCCTGATGCTTCCCCAACTTCACCCTACCTCAATCTCACCATATTAGTCACTTTTTCTTGTTGCTGAGACAAAATACACTACGCCTAAAGTTAAAGGAGGAAAGGTTTAATTTAGCACACAGTTTTTAGCGGTTTCAGTTCATAGTTGACTGGCTCTAAGGCAGGAGGGTAACACAGAGGTGCATCACATCCATGTCTGGCAGAAGTCAGGAGACAGAAGCACCAACAAAAGCAGCAAGCCTACCTCCTTTCTCTTCCTTTATATTTCAAGCAGCTAAAATCTGATTGATTGATGCCACCTATATCTAGAGTGGGGCTTCAATTATCCACCCTCCAATCCTAGTATCATAACCTTACACCCTAATCTAGCCCCTCTGGAGCTCCTCGCCTATCAGTGCCTGAGGCTGTGAGGGGGATGCATAGAGAGAAGCCATACTACCCCCCTAACCCCAGTTGGCTGCCACATCTCCAGGGTCAAGATGAAGAATATGCACTTTGCACCAGATGGGCTGGCTTTAAATTGTTTTGGGGATCTAGCACTGGGCCTAACACTGACTAGATAGCATATATGTCTCTGAGTAAATAATCTTCTGTCATTTGGGAAAGGAACCAGTAGAGACCAAATGTTGTTTTTTAAAAATCCTGGTAAATTAAGAGGAACCAGCTAATGATTAAAAAGGAAAACAAAACAGTTTACATGTGAAGTTACAGCTGAAAGATGTCTGTTTCCACACCCCACTGCCAGTTTCATACTTGCAACTCCATCACTAAGAAACAAACAATCTCTTAATTTCAGCATCATCTTTTAATAGGGAACTGATTTTCCCACTCTTTGCAAAGATTTTCAGTAGCCTTACTAAGCGGAAAAATAAACCTTTACATTCACATGTCAAATGTTTTGATTTTGATTTATAAAATCTGTCTTTCTAAGACATATGAGAAATGGTAGCAGAAGAGAAGCCTGGGTGTAGGATCTGCTTTAAATGCTCTCAGCAGCTCAACTTTCTTCTTCTTTTTTAATTGAATTATTTATTGGTACATTTTTAAAATTGGTACATTTTATTGGCACATTATATATACACATCACAATTACACTCCACACTGAGAGTTTGCTATTGGTACATTTTATATACAGCTCACAATCACACTCAACATTGGGGAATTTGTACTAGTATATGACACAAGTTAATTCTCATTTTTACTCATATCCCTACCCACCCACAACCCCCACCCCTTATATACATGCTATTTCCTTTTCTTTCCAAATCATATTTATTCTTTCCCCTCATTATGTTCCCCAACCACATTCCCTTTGAATATTTCCTATTTTACAAAATCTATCATACATTCTAGAACTCGTTTACATGTACAGGTTCTCATACCAGAGAAAAGACATGGTATTTACATATCTGTGATCTATTTATTTCACTTATTAGTGTGTCCTCAAGGTGCATCCATTTGTACATAAATAAATGAAACTTGTTATTCTTTATGGCAGACTAATACTCCATCTAAGAGAAAAACCACATTTTCTTTATTCAGTCTCCAGTCAATGAGTATCTGGATTGTTTCCAAGATTGGGCTACTGCAAACTGAGGAGCTTGACTTTCTAATGCTCTATTGTGGGCCAAGCATTTCTCAACTGAGTGGGAGTTCTAGACTTTCATCTGTCTTCTTGGTTTGGGGGAAATAGAATTGTTTTGATTCCTGAGCCTGGGTTTTCTTAACAAAATGATTGTCAGAAATGCTCCTGCTCAGTACCCTTCCACTCTTGCGCTCCAGCCACAAGGAGAGAGGTATCACTTAATGATTCTTACTGGTGAAAGGAATGAAAATAAAAACCCCCAGAGAATTGCTGAAGTGAGAAATCTCCAAAAGTCATAGCCCCATTACTTTGTGTTTCTAATTCTAGCCACAAATACAGCTGCAGAATTGAAAAAATTTCTTCTTAACAATTTAAGCAAGATTCTTTTAGGTTAATCATATACCACAAACCTTTAAAACAGCCATTCAGTCCAGTCTGTAAACCACATTTCCAACTCTTCACTCTGTTTTGCCTAGCAGTGATACATTTATCTAGCTCTGTCCTTGGTCTAAACCCAGGGAGAGTAGAAATGGACAAAGAGGCAAATTATCAAATATCAGAGAAGAAAATAATAATGTCTGTGTTTTCCCAAATTGGGATTTTCAATTCACCTGGGATGTATTTTGCACTTTATGGTATGTTTAAAACTACCACAGACACAAAACTCTTAAGACATCTCTTTGTAAGTGTGAATGTGGGGGTATGTGCTTTGTTTTTGGACTTGGTGGGCAGATTTTGTTTCCTGGTGACTTTGTGCCATTTTGTTGGTTTGGGTTTTGTGAAATGTAAGGAAGAATGCTTAATGGCCTAGTTCAACACCTCCAGAATAGCTAGCTTTGTTTTTAGTCTTGAAATGGTCTTGGCTGTTATCTCTAAGCAAGTCACCCTAGTAATCTACCCTGCTGTTTTCCCAACTCTAAAAGCTGAACACACTTGCTTCAGTTCCCCAGATAAGGCACAAAGGCTATTTTAAAAGTTAGTCAATCTGTCGCCTCCCAAAAGCTTTGCACAAAGTAGAGAACGTTAATATTCTAAATAGTTCTAGCCTCTGACCTGCACAGGTTTCAAACTGCTTCATCATCCATACAGAGCCTTTTCTTTAATCTTCCCCACAAGCATGAGCATGATTCAAATGGTGATAATTACCATAAAACAATTGTGTTGTCCTTCTCCCAATAAAAATCGCTCTGTTAAGCAGCGAGTTTCTAGCCCCCATGTCTGGGGACCCTTATGGCAAACTGGCAGAGTTGAACATGGCTGCAGATAAATTACCCCACGTGTGATTGTATACAAATCACATTAACTTAGGATATTTTTTCCTCTCTTATTCAACTTGACAACTTGTCTAAATAGGCTTCTGCCATGACCTGACAGCTCGTGGACAAGCTGTGTACAACAGGTCAGTAAAACTCAGTGCTCTGAATATGGAGGATACGAAAGATGCACAAAGGAATAAGATTAAAAGATAAATGATGAGAACTGGAAGTGAGAGGATTACAGGGGTATAATCTGAAGAGTTACCCTTTAATACTGCTTTTAGATTTTGTCACAGGCTGGAATTCCAGACTTGAGATAGAATTAGAGTTAAAATCATTAGGGAGAATCACCAGCTATAGAAGGGAGGAGGCAGAAGTAAGATTGGATTGAGGGAACTAAATTGCAGTGCAAAGTATACAATCACAGCCAACCCTCCCTTCCCCTGGGGGCTCTGTAATCTGTGTTGGAGTGAAATGATTGAGTCACCCTTTATTCCCCCACTCTTTTTTCAGCCATTGCACACGCAATGGTGCACTCTTAGGCTGAGCTTGTGGAGTTGACAATATGGGTACAAAATCTCCTCATCTTAGAAAGGAATGTGGGCCATGCATCTGTGTCTCCCACAGAGATAAATTTGCCTACATGATCATCATCTAGATCTCTGTACCTCTTGTGTCATTTGCTAGTCCAGATCAAGTTATAAATCTCCACTGACTACAACATAATAAAGTCCCTTTTATTAAACACTAACTAACTCCATGCTGTATTAGTCAACTTTCCAACATTGTGACAAAAGACCTGAGAAAAGCAACTCAAAGAAGGAAAGGTTTATTTTGGCTTGCAGTTCAGAGGTTTCAGTCCACACTTACTTGGCTCCAATGCTTCTGAACCTGTTGTGCGCCAGAACAGCATGGTAGGGTGCATGTGATAGAACAAAGCAATTCCTCAAATAGCAAAGAGAGAGCAAGAGAGAGAGAGAGCAGAGTCAAGATAAGTACTTTTAAAGGTATACCTCTAGTGGCCTACTTCCTCCAACTAGGCCCACCTCCTAATAGCTCATTCATGCATGAACTCATCAATGGATTGGTGAATTGGTGAAGTTAGTACCTTCATGATCCAGTCACCTGTGCAGGCCCCACCTCTGAAGCACAATGCAGAGGTATTAAGGATCACACCCTCAATATATAAGTATTTGGGGTATAGCTCATATTAAAACCATAACACCTGCTATGCCTTATACCTATTTTATTTCACTTAATTCAAGCAACATCTCTAAGAGATAAATATTTTTATAAATTCCATTTTGTAGATAAAGAAACCCAGACTAGGGGCAACAACCTGTCAAAGGTCACATAGCTGCTAAAGGACAGAACTAACATATAAACCCAGGGCAGTCTGGTTCCAAAATCCATTGCTTTAACTGTAGCACTGTACCAAATGGAAGAGATATAGGTCTCTAGGGCCCCTGTCTGTAATTCCACAAGGATTTAGTTTAACTGAAAACACTGTGTCAGCACTGTTTGAATTCATGAAAAAGTTCATCTCTTGGGATGGAAGAAGTAACCATGTATTCCTGTGAACCAGCGCCTCTCTCTGACTGCCAGATTCAATGTTTTATTTACCATGTACTATCTTCAACTTCTGGAGTCCCAGGGAAGCGACTCTGGAGATTTATTAAGGTGTACTCTTGATACCAATCCCGAGGGAAGGGAAGAGTTAGAAGCAAGAGCAGACAGAAGGAACAGTTGGACTTCATGACAGTTTATTGAAAGCTCACCCGGCCCCATAGGATGGTCTAGAGTTAAAATGATTCATCAGAGTTGTCTTGAGTTCAGTGAAGGAGGATGAGCATCCATGTATTGTGATAGGCACTGGGCATGGGACACCCTGGGAATGCAGCAGGACTTTGGGCTAGGTAGCTCTTCCCCCCATAGCTGAGCCAAATTAACAAGGGAGACTCACCTGAAAGCTGTGGACACCTCCAAGTTAGAAGAATAAGTGCTTTGTTTTCCAAATGATTGATCAATCACAGTATCCACTACAGTTAGATCGTAGTATTTAGTTCCCAATCCACACAAGTAACAAACACACATTGAACACTTCCAGGGTGCCAAAAGTGCTGAGTGCTAAGAATGTAATGGTGAACAAAAGATGCTGACCTCCTCCAAACAATCTTTTAGTGTCAATAGCTAATATTTACTGTTGACAAAACAATTTTATGAATTTATTTTTTTAGCTGGGAAAGGAACATTTAAATCCTGTCAATACATAGTACCAGTCTTCTTTCCAAGAGAGCAAAAAAATTGTAAATGTGAATTGCTAAAGTTTTATGAATGGAAGAAGGGGCCATGAGGTGTTTGATTAGCATAATGAGGAAGTGTTTGATATAAATTAACCTTGAACCAACCTGTTTTCTTATGGAATTTCAAAAAGTCCTGCAGTTAATGAAATCTAATTCATCTTTTCAATGATAACATCAACAGCATCAACCACGAAAAACAATTCATGAAGCACTAAATTTTTACCAACACCTATCTCAGTCCATTTCCCATTTAAAAAAATGGTTAAGACTCTGAGTCAAGCAATGAGAACTCAGTCTCTCCCAGATTTGGAATCCAAACACTGGAAAATAACTTGGGGAAGAAAATAAAAGAGAGAAGTAGATCTCTGAGAACCAGAAAGAATCTGACAGGAAAATTTAAACCTACAGAGAAATTAAAGAAACAGAAGACAATGCAGAGAAGGGAAGAGACAATCTAGACTTTTTCCTGGGTCTTAACTTGCAGCTTGTAGGAAAGGGAAACACAAAGTTTAAGGAGGAAAGATTTATTTTAGCTCACAGGCTGTAGAGGTCTCGATCCATTGTCAGCTTGTTCCAGGGCAAGGTGGAATGGCAGGGGGCATCACAGAGAAGAAACAGTTCATGTTGGGGCAAGCAGAAGGCAGCAAGCAGCAAGCCTGCCTTATTTCTTTTCCTATTACATCCAGGCTATAAACCCATTGGTTGTTGCCACCCACACCCAAGGTAGGCCTTCCATTATCCACACCCAGAACTATGCTAAACCAATTTAGTTATCACACACCTTTAATTTTAGTAACACATACCCTAATTTTAGCGTACACGCCCATCATCTGACCACTTCCCAAAATCCCCACCCTCATGAGCACCTGAGGTTTTGAGGGGACATATAGATACAAGCCATAACAGATTGATTGTTTGAACCCAAAGCTCAGAGAAGTTGCAGGAAAACTTCCATTCAGTCCTCCTTCTATTAGGTTCCCATAATAACAGAGTGAGAGACAACCATAGCATACAGTTTTAAAGAGCAGTGGTCAGGCTGGAAAAAGACCCCGCTGAAAGACTGAAGCTAAAAGACACAGGGCACACCCCCAGCCTCGGCCTAAATTATGCTAAAGTGGAAGTTGCACCATTCAGGTCCTCACCCTAATCCTATTGGCTGCTGGTGACAGCATCCAGCATGATACCGAATCACTAGGCTGATTGGTTTAGCATAGTTCTGGGTATGGATTATGGATTTATTGAAGAGGAGAGGCCCACCCTGAGTAGCATCAAGCAACAGGTTGATGGCTTCAATGGAATAAAAAGAGAAAGAAAGAAGTTGCTCTGGTTTCTGTCTGCCATGCCATAAAGTATAACTCCTCTGCCATGCCATCCTGCCTTGGAGCCAACTTATAATGGACTGATACTTCTAAAATTGAACTAAAATAAATCTTTCCCCAGTTAAATTATAGGTGTTGAGTATTTTGTCCAAGCACCAAGAAAGCAACTAAAACAACTTCCAAAACTGATATACAAATTTAATACAATCTCAATCAAAACACCGTTAACATTTCTCACAGAAAGCACTCCTAAAATTCATATGGAATAAGAAAAGACCTACAATATTAAAAACAATTCTGGGAAACAAGGTCAAGGTAGGGGCATCATAATGCTGGACTTTAAATTATACTGCAAGCTAAAGTGGTAAAGACAACATGATATTTGCAAAAACAAAAACAAAACAACCCAAAAAAACAAAGAACAGATTTTTAGCTCAGTGGAACAGAAGATCCAGAAACAACTATAGACATACTTAACTACTTTGTCCTTGACAAAATAGGCAAATCCTTTTTACTAGAGAAAAGATGGCTTTTTTACCAAATGGTGCTGGGAAAACTGGCTACTCACATGCTGAAAATTAAAATTATCATCGTGCACTAAACTACAATAAAAATAGGTCAATGATCAAAGTAGCAAAACAGAAATATTTAATCTTCTGGAACACAAAATAGATAAAACTCTCAAACACATAGGAATAGGCAAGGAATTTCTGAACAGAGCTGTGGAACAGTGTGCACAGGAAATAACACCAAGAATCAACAGATGGAATCAGATCAAATTAAAAAGCTTCCACACAAAAAGGAAAATTACCAAGAGTGAAGAGACACTATACAGAACAGGAAAAAAATTGCAAGCTATACCTCAGACAAAAGATTAATAACCAGAATATATAAAGAACTCAGAAAGATAAAGAACTCGGAAAGATTAAAAAAGATCAAATAAAAAATGAGCACCTGAAGTGAATAGACATTGCTCAGATGAAGAAGTACAAACAGCCAATAAATAAATGAAAAAAATGCTCCCTATCTCTGGACACTAGAGAAGTACAAATTAAAACAACACTGAGATACCAACTAACTCCAGGAAAAATGACTTTCCTTAAGAAATCGGTCAATATCAAATGTTGGAGAGGCTGTGGTATGTGGGGAGGACCCTTTCTTCATTGTTGGTGGCAGTGGAAGTGTAAACTGGTGCAGCCACCATGGAAATTAGAATGAAGATGCCTAAAATGACCCAGTGATATGAAAGACTTAAAGACTTCATACCACTATCATATTCCTATCCCTATTTATACCAGAACAATTCATAAATCTTGGAAGTAGCTTACACAGTGGAGTACTACTCTGCCATAAAGAAAAATACACTCATGTCCTCCATGGAAGAATTTTTTAAACAAAAAATAAAAAATAAAAAAGAGTGAAGGGAAGGGAAATAGAAGGAATTTGGATGTGTTATGTACCTGTGCCAATTTTCCCACAATGAATGTACTCATTATGTACTACAAATACATAGCAATAGAAAATTAATTTTTATAGAAGATATTGGATGTTTATTTGGTAAAGGATATTACAAAGCCTTCTTGATGGCCTTGCGTGGCAGTGGGAGTGGTGTTCGGACTTGATCGTATTGGGGTCCACCCTAGGGATCATTGGAGCATACTTCTAGGTGTGTCTGAGTGTGTCATGGAGACACAGCCTTGGGATCTACATTTATTCCTTCCCCTTCTGCTCTGGGATTGTATCACTGCTCTGCTTTCTGGTCACCAAAAAGTGGTCAGCTTTTCTTCACCATGTCCTTTCCCTATGATGTCCCTGTCTTGGATTGAGCCAATCATAGGCCGACACCATGAGCTAAATTAAACCCTTATTCCTTTAAGGTATGGATGATGAATATTGTGTCTGAGCAGTAAGGAATCTGAATAATACGCCTTGAGTTCTCAAGAGTGAGCCCCCAGGAAAAATATTCAGTATAGTATAGTATTCTAAAAGTTTCTACCCCCACAAAGAGATAAGTTGTTTCACCTAAGAATCGTAAATCTAACAATAATAACAATATTTCCTGCAGAGGCAACTTCCATTCAAATCCCCAAGAAAACCTAGCCACATGAGCCAACGGCCTTCTATGGACATTCACTATCTTGTTGTCAAATACCTTTTAAGCTTATAAAGTACAGTACATTTAACATATTTATTTATTTAAGCTTCAGAATAGTCCCATGAGTTATGTCTCACATGTTCCCATTTCATTAAATAAAGAAACTGAAGTTCACTCAGGTTAAGTGATCATCTAAAATATTCACCTAAACATTAACTTCTAATAAGTTTAGAATAGCTTTTGCACCCAGAACAAGTTAAAGAGTGGAACAAAGCTACAACAAGGGGTTGGAGATTTAGCTCAGTGGTTCTAGCACCTGCCTCGCAAGCGCAAGGCCCTGAGTTCAATCCTGGTAACCACAAACAATGCTGGGCATGGAAACTCACACCCACCAACCATCAATACCACATACCACAGTGCCGGGCATGGTGGCTCACACCTGTCATCCCAGCACTCGGGAGGCAGAGGCAGGAGGATTGCTGAGCTTGAGGCTTGCCTGGGCTACATAATGAGCTCAGGGCCAGCCTGAACTACAAAGCGAGACCCTGTCTCAAATAAATAAATAAATAAACAAACAAACAAACAAAGCTACAATGAACATGGCTGCAGGCCTCAGAGAGCTTCTAGTACGGCAGGGACTTGAATAGGAAATTCATTGAAAAGAACATGGCATCCTGCATCTAATCTTCCCCTTGAAGAACCAGTGATTCTTAAGAGGCTCAGAATCAAGAGTCACAAAAGCCAAACAGAAAATGGCAACTAAGGCACTAGGACTCCAAATGGAGGTTCTGCAAGTCTCCAAGCATGGAAAGACAGAACATGGAGTTCAGAGCTAGGCAGAAGCCAAAACCCACAGGGAGCCAGATCACAAAAGGGCCAGCCCTCTTGAAGGGAGTCCAACATACTTCGAAGCAGTTGACAGAAAGTCTTTTTTCTCTGTATAAAGATACAGCAAGGTTGAAAAATAAGCAGTGGAATAAATTATGCTATATGAACATTAGCCAGAAGAAAGCTGGTATATATATATATATATATATATATATATATATATATATATATATAACAATAGCAAACAAAGCAGACTTTGAAGCTAGAAGCATTATGAGACAAGAAGGTCATTTGATGAAAAGTCATCATTGGCCAGACAGAACAATACTATATGTAAATAATAATAGAGCCTCAAAATATAAAGCAAAAAATGACTTAAGAAACAAATAAATCCATCATCATAGTGGGGAATTTTAATGCATTTCCCTGGTTACCTAAAAGCCAAGACCACCATCAAACTTACATTTTGGATCCCCCTTTCCCAAACTCACATCTTTCTAGAAAGCAAAGATCTCTGTAAAAACAGTTCTAAGGGATGGAAAATGTGAGTATCTTTGTTTCATTCTGAGATTGGATCATCGTCATAACTTCTGTCTTGTTAGTTGTTTCCCTCTTGTTAGTTGTTTTCCCTCTATAATACAGGGGAAAATAGACCCCCCAAATCTGGAATATTCAAATAATATCAGTTACAAGTTAAATTTAATTGGCATATGTATGATTTGGGATATTAAACATATTATAACAAATTTTGAACAATTGAAATCACTTTATTGTGTGAAGCTAAAAATATTTAAAAACATGTACAACTAAAAATTCTCAAGTACTTGTGAAGTAAATATTATGCTTCCAAATAATCCCTAGGTTTAAAAAATCCAATAAAATTCTTTTAGCTGAGTAATAAAAATACAGTAGTGACTGTAAAATGATGTCTCCATCAACAATGGAACATTCACACAGGCCCCATTAGATTGCAATGAAGGTGGAAAATTTCTATCCCCTAATGACATCGTAGTGTCACAACATTATAGGGTAATATATTATCCACATATTTGTGCTGATGCTGGTATGAACAAACTACACTACCATTTTAATAAGCACAATAGCATAACTATGTATAGTACTTAATATTTGATAATAATAAGCACCTATTACTGGCTTATGTATTTATTATGCTATTTATCATTATTTTAGAGTGTACTCCTATTTATAAAAATATTTGTTGTAAAATAGATGCTGCATTATACTGGGAGCAGCTTCATACTTCTCACGTTTACCTGTTGCAGCAAGAGGCTATGCCCAGTGATGGCCCTGGACCTTCTAGGTTTGGTTAAGTGGACTCTCCAATGGTCACACAATGACAAGATCACTTACTGATGTGTTCTGTATAACATGGACTCATTGTTGGGTGGCAAATGCCTGCATACCATAACAAAACTTGTGGGATGCAGCTAAAGCTATGGTCATAGGGAAATTTATAGCTTTGAGTTCATAAATTACAAAATAATGTTGAAAAAGAATGATCTCATTATTCATTTCATTAAGTAAGAACACATAGTAAATAAAGCTCAAAGAAAGGAAAAGGAAAGAAATAATAAAGAAGGGGAAAAAGGACTTGAAGTTTCAGTAGAGGAACTCCACATATGAAAAGTTGCTTCTTTAGGATGGTTTGATAAAACGGAGAGGGCTTGTGGGAGTTTCAGCTAGCCTGAGACAGAATCATGTGGGAAGCCCTAGGCAGGTTTTGGGAAAATATGACTGTGTCCTGGTTTGCAAAGCTTATAAGAAGACCACCTGGGAGTTGAGGGTGCAGGTAGGTATGTGGCTCAGTGCCAGTCATCACAAAAATCATGGAGTCCCCTGGGCTCGCTTTCCTTCAGCCTTAACAGTCTGTCAGGGATAGAATCGCAAATTGCCAGGGACTCTGTAGCAAAAAGGAAATTTTTTTCATGGGTCTACCTACATGTTAGTTTTGTTTATTTTTTTAATTCTCTTCTTTCAAACTTACCACAACATCGTATGGTTATGGACTACAACTTTAGATGACAATACCACGGTTTATGTTTCTACATCAATGATCGTGTTTAACAGAAGTAATCCCCCAGCGCTCTTTCCCCTCAGGATTTCCCTTGGGAGCAGAGAATCTGGCTGAGGCCTGGGATATTTTGAAAGTGTTCAGGCAGCATTAGTCTCAGGCCTCTGAGAAGCTTCAGTCTGAACTTACACTTCCTTGGTTTCCATCTTCCCGAGGAATCCAAGTAATGTTTGAAGAAAGGAAGGGAACTATCATTTATTGAGACTCTACTGTGTGTTAGAGACTTTAAACTAATTAACTTACTGAATCTTTAGATCCTTCTGGGATAGTTTCATTTTTCAGGGAAGAAACCCAAAGGACAAATTAAGTTAGTCTGACTTCAGTTATAGAATTGTCACTGGCACCCGTATTTTTTTTCTTTTCATGCTGAAGCTCACTTTCTGGAAAGATAATCAAGTAAAAGAACTAAGAGGTTGGAGTCTGTAAGCAGAGGTTACTTCTGGGTAAGTACTTCTGATTTCACTTCTGAGTCTGCCACTTAGACCACTGTGACCCTGGGAAAGTTAGTTGATATCTTTTGGACAATAATGCTAATGCATATATTCTGGGACTGTTGAGAGAATTAAATAAAATAAGGTGGACAATTGCTAAAGACAGTGCTTGACACATACAATAAACAGTTACGGCTCCTTCTCCTACCATCACTATCTTATGACCACTCTCGCTGTGGCCGCATGACTATATCACGCCTATTGCCCTGTGCTGCCTCCATTTAGCTCAAGCACAGAACCAATGACCACACTCTCATGCAGTGCTATTCTAAAGAGCTAGATTCACCAGCCATAAAAAGAAAATGAGGAAGTTACAGCTGACAGTGAAGCACAGGTTTCTGGAGTCAGGTCTCACGAGTTTTGTTTTGACCACTGAGTCACGTAGGAACTAAAAATCACATGCACATTGGCCAGCCCTTTGGTTAGAAACATAAACAAAACCTTCTGCTTTGCATGTGAAAATCCACAGCTTTCTCAGAGTGCTAGGAACCACAATTAGCGATTTTTCTTGATGGGTTTGTATTCCATGCTTGTATTTAGCTTTATGTTTTACTTTTCACCTCCCAGCTAGTCTTCAGGTATGTGGGAACAGGGCATCTTGGGGAGGATAGAAAAAAATACAACACGTAAGTACTTGGACTGTCAAAACTGAGTCTTAAAAAAAAAAAAAAAAAACAACTGAGTCTTAGCGGTGCGTCCTAGAGGGGCTCAGATGTTTGTCAAAGGAATGTGTTAATAAACCAGCAGGCGTCTGCACCATCCTCCATTGTCCCTAAGGCACTAGGCACTGGGCTTTGTCTTCTGTCTTCCCACAAGACCTCACGAGTGTCAGAAGCAGTATCTCTGTGCTAGGAAACCTCCCAGCTCCACTCCTGGCAGTAGTAAGCAAGTGCTAGAGCTCTCAGGTTTTGCTGGGTTTGGTCTTTCGTAGTCCTCACTGGGAGGACAGTTATTCACTTCGCAGCTGATGTCTTTGATTGGGCATGGAGAACCAAAACTGGCACATAGAGGAGACTCGCCGAATGCCACTTGAATTGTGAATGAGTGACTGAAGGAAGGAATGAATGAAGTTTGATGCTTAGTATCTAACAAATCAATGTTAAGAGATGGTACTTGTAGATTTCGACTTAGTGCTGCTGTGCATTCCAGTTTCCTTTCCCGGGTTTTCCCTTCCAGGCGGGCTGCGATGCACCTCCCCCAAGGCTGAATTGGAATTAAGAGACACACATGCTAGTGTGAGATCGGCTCCCTCATGTACCACACCTCCTTCCCCTCCCCAGCACTTGGGCATTCACGGGCTCCTCCACCATTCCTTAGGTGCAAAGACAAGGAAGCAAGTGGCTTCCTACCTGTCCACACAGTGACTCGCCTCACTTCAATGTCTCCTTGTCCTGTATTAGTGGAGATCTGGCAGTCGAAGCAACAGAAGCACAGAGATGTTAAGAAATTTGTCTCATGGTATACAGTATGTGATCGAGCCCCAGTCTAAACCCATGCAGTCTGACTACAATTCTTACTGATTCTACCTTCTCTAACCACCCGCTTACCTTTTCAGAAAACCAAGTAGCTTCCACTCATGCCACTGCCAGCTTTTAATACCCAGGGAATCAGGGACATTTTGAAACTGGCGTTCTGTCAAGCAAATCTGTTGCATCTTCTGCAAACCAGGTATTATTATTATTATTACTGTTGTTGTTTGAGACAGGGTCTCGCTATGTAATTCAGGCTGATCTGGAACTTGCACTGATCCTCCTTCCTCACCCTCCCAAGCACTAGGATCACAGGTGTGCCCACCATCACCAGCCCCAAGGAGCATTATGTAAAGTTAATTTCATACTTGAGCAGCTGCTGAGGGTTCTGAACTTCTAAGGCTACAGAAAGTACCCTACTTATGAGAAAGCAGGAAAGATAGCTTCAGAGCACAGCCTTTGTCCAGCAAAATCCTGTCAAAACACAAGCAGCTATTCATAGTGGCGGATGTTCAGTCATTCAAGGGAGGGGGGAGGGGAGGCTGACACAAAGCAAAGCAACACAGCCCAGAGCACTCGTGCACTGCTAATAGGAGTAGGAACTGGTGTGACCATGTTGGAGCTGATTGGCAGTGTCTAATGTGGGGTATGGGGACATAAGCAAACCTATGACTGGGCAGTTCCACTCCTAGGGTTATGCCCACAGGAAATGCAAATGCAGGGTCCCCTGAAGAAATATTTAAAGCAGCCTTATCTACATGAGGGGAAAACGAGAAACTACCCAAGTGCTCATCAAAAGCACAGAGGAGGGGCTGGAGGGTTAGCTCAGTGGTTCCGGTGCCTGCCTCGCAAGTGTAAGGACCTGAGTTCGATCCCCGGTAACCACATATAATGCTGGGCGTGGTGGCTCACG
>PVIC010042322.1:0-15851 GCA_004025085.1 Thryonomys swinderianus
CCCCCCTCCCCTCCCCTCCCCTTCGCCTTTAGGCTTGAAATTCCCCTCATGCTATTACAAAAAGGCAATTCCTTTGGGAAAAGGTTTGGAGATTTCTGTGTTTATAACCAGGCTTTCACCCAATTAGCAGTCTCTAAGCCATTGCTGTGTAGTTAGAGGTGAGGCCACTGACCTGCTACTTTCAGATTTACAACCCTTTTAAGTAGGGCACACATGGAGTCACTGTCTTCTGGCCTTCTCAGCTTGTCTGTGCTACTGTGGAATCTCTTTACTAATTGGTAATTGGAATGCATGTGAATGGAGACCAGGAGGGGAATAATACTGAGGAACACAGTCACTGCCTTTTTGATTTTCCTCCCCTGGAATTTAGACTCTACAATAAAGAACTGATGTCAGTGAGAAGCTCTGCCAACCTTGCTGTCCTGAGGAGGCAACATAGCTTTGACTTGGAGCTGTGGTTGTGGAAACTTCATCTTCTTGCCTACACCCACCTGAAGTGGCTTTGCTGGAGGAAGAGGAACACTCCATGGCTTAAGTGCCACAGATTGTCCCTCTTCTTACCAAAGTTTAGTAGGTTTTCTTGGATAAATCTTTCCTCCTTTGCTGTACATATTAAGGACAATTTTTTTTTTTTTTTTTTTTTTTTGCTTTTGGAGACAGGGTCTCGCGTTGTAGTTCATGCTGGCCCTGAGCTCACTATGGTGCCCAGGCAAGCCGCTGCGAACTCAGCAATCCTTCTGTCCCTGCCTCCCGAGTGCTGGGATTACAGGCCTGAGCCACCACGTCCGGCATTTTAAGGACAATTTATAGAGACACTAAGTGATAATTGTGTTTTCTAATTTTCACAAATATTTATTGTTTGACGAGAGAGTGGGTCTACAGACTGCTATTTTGGGAGGGAATTTCTTCTTGTAACTAGTTATGATAATATTTTGAAAATCTTTTGCCATAATTCCAATATCTGATTCCTCTTGATGGTGACATTGGTTGATTATCTTTTCTCATTTAAATTGTAGTTTTCCTAGTTCTAGGTATGCTCTGTGGTTTTTGATTGGATCCAAAACACATTATAAGTACACTGTTTCCAGGGATTTTGGCTCCTATTTACTTGTTTTGTTTCAGTGAGCATTCTCCTTGTTTAGGTTTACCGTGTGGGTCTTGGGATATAGTTTTGGGTGTGGTTCCACAGAGAGTTTAGTTGTGAAAGTGTTTGTGGCATTATTTTGGTCTGCTCATCTGACCTGGAATTAGTGGACTCTCACTGGTCTCTGCAGTTGTTGCCTGAGGAAACTGAGGGCTTTGACTTTTGTGGGGAAAGACTGTTTTGGGATCCCTCCTGCCAGGATCTCTGGCCCACTGTCTCTGGGTTGGGGAAGACAGTTATGGGTAGATGGGGCCTAAGGCCTCTGACCTGTCTGCTTGCTGCCGCTTTCCCTTTTTATGGCTCTGCTAACCTGCTCCAGTGTTTTTGGAAAGCTAAAGAGAGTCTCAGGCCTGCAGAGACGAAGAAGTTTCCCAGAATTAGCTACTTGGCATTAACAGGGCCCTTTTTTTCTACTGGGATCCTCAAGAACAAAAGGATTGCTTAGACTAGTCTACCTGCTATGAGTAAGTCTTGCTTTCCAGTTCCACCCGCTTTCTCCTGTGTCCAGGGCTGGGCAAGGATAGTCTAATGCTTTCATAAACAACGAGGCTGCTCATAATAGTCTATCTTCTGTAGCTGAGCTCATCTTGATATTTCTTCCATCTGTCTCAGAAGCTCTTGGATGAAAAGCAGAGCTTTGGGGTCATTGAGAAATGAGTTTGTTTCTTCTAGCTCCTTTTTTTTGGTGATATCCATATTGATCCCCCTTGCAGATAGTGTGAGGCTTTCCTGACGTCAGATTCCATTTGATCTGGAGGCTAAGTGGGCCTTTCTGGACTGTTTTCAGGACTGGGAGTGGGGAGACACCAGCGTGGTTAGACTTTTTCTTTTAAATGAAGAGATACAAGGCACTCCATAACTATGCTGTTCCTCATGATTTAAAGGCCTAAAACAGCTTGCCTGTTTCTTACCACCTTTGTTACCCAACTTCTATAGTTGCCTGACCCAGTTTCAGGATTTATCATACAGTTCTTGGAAAAAAAAATATATAAGTTTGTCTATGCCATCTTTTCTAAACTGGAAATGTATATACATATTTTGTGTGGATATAAGTTTTCATTTCTCTGGAGTCAATGCCCAGGAGTAAAGTTTCTGAGACATATAGTGATTATGTATTTAATTATATAAGAAATGGCCGTCTTTTCTGCAAATGGCTGTGCTATGCTGTGCAGTGCTAAACATTTCCCCCACAACATTAATGGTGTTTTTCAAATTTAGAGCTGTTATTTTCACTTTCAATTAGTTCAGTGTATTTTATGATTTCTCTTGAGACTTCCTTTTTAACCCACTGACAATTTAGATGCACACTCGAAAATAACTCTTCTGTTATTGGGTGGAGTTGATTAGAGTTTGTTATTAGGTAAATGGTAAGGTCCTGTTGGATGATGGTATTGTGGAACTTTTGCATATCCTTGATGATTTTCTGTCAAGTTTTTCTGTCAGTGTTTGAGAGAGGAGTGTTGAAGTCTCCAACTTTAAATATATTTTTGTTTATTTATTCTTTCAGTTCCATCACTTTTCACTTTATATTTCATAGTTCCATTGTTTCAGATTTTAGACTGATAGACATTCTTGGTTAATTCATCCTCTTATCATTATGTAATGATTCCCTTTGTTCTTGATAATTTGCTTGCTCCAAAGCTTGTATTATCTAATATTAGTATAGTCACTTGCTTGATTCTGATTGACCTTTCAATAGGCTATCTTTATCAGTGCCACCTTGAGCTTGCATTACATCAACATTTTTACCTATACTTAGTTGGAGGAATTCAGAGAAAAAATACATATATTTCATCATACTCAGAACTGGAAATTTATGTCATCTATTTCTCTTTGCTGGAATGATCTAGGTTGACTATTTAAGCCTCTGAGGCTGCATGGTGCACACACCTAATTTTAGCTCAATAATCTAATATTACCACGTCAAGTTCTCAGTACATCAAAGGCTGCAATGGCCCCATTTTCATTTCGGTGGATCAGATTACTTTTTAAGAAAGAGCAAATTTACTTCTAACATACATAAAGCATAGGATGGTAAGTATTTGTGTGATACCATGGGATGTTTCAATAGAAGCATATATTTGTGCTATTTAAATTAGATTAAATCTATCTCTTCATTTATCATTTCTTTACGGCAAATACCCTCAAAAATATTTTCTTCTAGATTTTCTTAGATAAAGTTTACATAATTTTTGTCATCTCACTATGTGATAGCCCACAAGAAATTTTTATTCTTGTCAAAGTTTGAGTATCCATTGATCAATCCTCTGTTTTTCCTTCCTCTTACTCTCTTCAGCTTCTGATAACCTTCTTTCTACTTTCAACTTTTATGAGTTCAAGATTTTATCTTCTGCATATGGAAAAGATCACGCAGCACTGTGCTTGTCTTTGTGTTTTGCTCATCTTACTTAATGTAATGGTCTCTAGTCCCCACCATGTTGTCACAAACAATAGGATTTTCTTTTGTGCGGTTGAATAGTTTTCCATCATGTATGTGTATCACATTTTCTTTGTCCATTCATCAGCTGATGGATGTTTAACTTGTTTCCTTTTTTTTTGCTATCATGAATAGTACTGTAGTGAATTTGTGAATGCATATAGCTCTTCAACATACTAATTTCATTCCTATTTGTATATATTCTGCAGTGGAATTTGTCCCTCCATTTTTGCCATTGTAGATATTTGGTTTGTAGAGTTGGGGTGATATATGATTTGGAATTCTCTGTTGGCACAAACTCAGCATGCATGGAATGCAGAATTCCATGTAAAACTGGTTGACACTAAGATAGACCCAGTAACATGGTCTATTTCAAATAAATCGGAATTTTGCATTCATAGATTCAGTGCCTACTATGAACCAGAAGGTATCAATAGATTCAGTGCCTATATGAACCTGGAATTACAGCACTTCCTCCGGTACCAACTTCACAAGATTCTTAGGCTAGTGCGGGGAGACAAACAGTCATATGAGGTGAGCAGCACCGTGATACAGCTTGCTATGCCAGAGGGGGAAGGCTGCCCTGATAGAGTTAACAGCTGAACTGAGACCCTCTATTAGGCAGGACACATTCCTGGGGCCCGATAACTGACATCCAAGACTTAAAGGAAGAAAGCTTCAGTTTGGGTCACACTCTCAGAGGTTTCAGTTCATGGTCAGGTGGCTCCAAGGCAACAAGCATGGCAGAAGGGTGTGCCAGACCAAAGGTGGTAAGATGGTCATGGCTAGGGAAAAGCCAGAGTGGAGGAGGCTGGGGACCAGATTAGCCCCGAACTTCCACACACCCTGGACCCCCTTAGACATACTCCCTTTACTAATCCGCCAGGTCTCCCTCAGGACAATCAAGTTGACAATCCAGCTTTAACGCCACAGTCCCCAAGGATTCACAGGCAGGCAAAAGACGGGGAAACCGCACCACCAGGGAAGACCGCTCAGCTGCCAGAGAAAGTATGACTTGTACTTAAAGGCCAGGAGGAAGTCTGGGAACTGAAAGTTCGATAGAAACCATAACACCTAGAGCCTTGTAGAGTAAGCACCATGTTTTGAACTTTGACTGGTAAGCCGTAAGAAGTATTGAGATCCTGCAATTACAGGAATAATATAATTTGATTTTTCAAAAATTATTTTATTTCAAGAAGAGCCCGGAGAGGGGCAAGAAGACAGCAGCAAACCTAGTTAGAGGGCCATGAGTAGTTCAGGTGAGGTGTAGGCAGTAGAGAAGTGTGGGTTCAAGAAATACTTAGGATGAAAAATAGAAAGTGGTGATTAAAGGTGTGGATGGTGGGTATACATGAGGGAGACAGGAAGTTCCACCAAGGTTTCTGTCTTCAGAAACCTAGAGGCAAGGTTATAATAAGCAGAGTTTGGGCCGCACATGCAGAATGTGTACATGTGAGACTTGAGGAGACTATGGAATCGTATTTGGCAGAAGAAAAGGCCGTGGGGAGCACAGAACTGCAGGTACAGACACAAAGTCCTAATCTGCTGTATTTCATTTCAAGTCAAATTATCTCATTTAAACAATTTATAAATACATAAAAAGAAAATGCTAGCTGAAATACATAGACAAATTGTCCTTGCTAGTTGCTGCGAAATAAAGTCAGAGACTGAACCAAAACAATAAGAAAAACAATGGAAAGAGGCTGTTTCTGATCGAATGGGATACTCAGCCTTGGGATGGATGGACAAAAAGAAACCATGCAAAATGGTACAAAGGCCTTACACACCTATGCCCAACTATAGGACCCAAAGTCAGTATATAAGGAGCACCCTTTAGTATGAGATTCAAATGCTCCCCATTCATGTGCATTGCAGGTGTCCAAGCCCAAAGCATTGGTGAACAAATGTTTATTTTAACATGAAATTTGTAGCCTGAAAAGTAAAATGACATTATTTACTTCTTTTCTATTTCTTCTTTTCTTTACTGCTCTCCAAAAGGCTTAGATTTCTCTAGATCATAGTTGTTCATGAATGTAATTTTAGGGATAAAAATTTTAATATTGGGGCTATATCTAGTCAATTATTAATAGACATTAGTTGTTCTAAAGAATCTAGAAGCAGGGCCGGAGGGTTAGCTCAGTGGTTCCGGCGCCTGCCTCGCAAGCGCAAGGTACTGAGTTCGATTGCTGGTAACCACATACAATGCTGGGCGTGGAGACTCCCGTCCACCAACAATTAATACCAACGTTCAATACCACATACCACAGTGCCGGGCGTGGTGGCTGACGCCTGTAATCCCAGCACTCGGGAGGCAGAGACAGGAGGATTGCTGAGTCCGAGGCTTGCCTGGACTACATAGTGAGCTCAGAGCCAGCCTGAATTCACAAGCGAGACCCTGTCTCAAAAGGAAAAAAAAAAAAAAAGAATCTAGAAGCAGCTATTTGATCTTTGTAGGATTTGAAGTCATATAGACCTGAGTCTGGTTGATAGCCTTTTCACTTTATTAGTTATGAGATTGTGGATAAATCACTCTCTAGTTTTGAGCTTTAATTTCCTCATTTGTAAATGAGGGTGTTAACTCATGGGATTGTCTTGAAGCAAGAATGCTACAAAATGAAAGGGCTTTATAAAGTAAAAATTGCTGCTTAAATGTTATTTAATCATTATTTAGCTTTCTGATTTCATTGTAAAAATGTCAGTGTTGGAAAAACTGTTAGATTGTTGATAGTATTGGAATGTGTTGTTTCATTTAAAATTATTTTTTTACTCGTTTCTACTAATGACAAAAAATATCATTAGATGGTTGTAAGAGAAAAATACCTGTCTTTTCTCTCCTTTATATTCTTGTGCTACACTTCATTTGCCAAATGTGTAAGGTTTTCCCTTCATCAACCAAGTTTTCAGTACCAGCTGGGTATCAAACAGCTTGATTCATTTTTGGACACTAACTGGAGTTTATGTAGGACCCCTAGGTTAAGGACTCAATCCTACCACTCTGTCCCTTACTTCAGACACCAATCCATAGTTCCAGTTTATCACCTGTATTTCTGATTGGCTGGCTGTAAATCAGGGTTCCACAAACCTCTTGGGTTTTGGCAACTTTCTGGGATGGCTCATAGAACTCAGGGAAACATTTTGGAGTACTTATGAATTCAACAATATGGAAGCTTTCCAAATGCTGACTTTTGGGGTTCTTATGAAGGATTCACTGAGCATGGTTGATTAATTAAATGATTGGTCGTCAATAGTCAACTCAGTCTTCAACCTCTGCCCTTTACCCAGAAGCTGGAATGAGGCAGAAAGTAGCAACTGTCTAATCACAAGGTTGGTTCCCCTGGGGGCCAGTCCTCACCCTGAGGCTTTCCCAATAGTTCCCCAGCCCAGTCACCTCATTAGAATACAAAAGAGTATTTATGTAGTCAGATTCTAAGGGTTTTAGGCAGGATGAAGGCCAAAATATGTACTTTGTACTATAAATCATAATGTCATCATGGTTATGGGCATGTATGTTTTGACTTTATTGGTCTTATTCAGTTTTTTCTCCAGCTTATAGGAATCTATTTGAGGTATAGGTTGAACATCTCTAATATCAAAATCCAAAACACTCAAAATTCTGAAACCTTTTGAATACTGACAGACCTCACAAGGAAAAATTACATACCTGACCTCATGGGACAGGTGGCAGTCAAAATGGGTGCACTATAAAATCGTACAAAATCATCTTTAGGCTATATGTAAAAGGTGTATTTTAAATACAAGTGAAGATCATGTTTAGACTTGAGTCGCATCTCCAAGATATCTCCTTTATATATGCACAAATATCCCCAAATCTAAAAACATCGGGAGTACTTTGTTATGGGCTGCTCAGGTTTTTTTGGTTGCCATGCTCCAAACAAACCACAACAGTTGGTGGCTGGATAAGAAGGAAGAGGCTTTATTGGAAGCTAGGTCCACAGAGGTGGAGCGGCTTCATATTGCCACAATCACTATCTGTATCCAGGTGTGCAAGGGCCTTTTTGTGGTAGATAGCACTCTCACGTGGAGCAATGGTACCAACACTCCCTTCCCTGCTCAGCTAAATGACTCTGAATAAAGCCTCTCAAGGGCTCTGTTTCAACCTCTTTAATGGTGAAGCAGAAATGAATATCTACTGTCCCTGAACTCCTAGAGATGCTAGCCTGCTAATTAGATCAAGCCTTAAAAGCACTTTGAGTTCTGTTGAGAAATATGTTGTCTCAAATTAAGTAGAGCCCGTGGTTTTGTAAATATAAATATATTGACAAGAAATAAATCAATGAGTAGCAAAGCATGTAGATCAAATGGTAGGGGTTAGAAACATCAGCAAACACAGAGTGGAGAAGACGGTATTAAAGAAAGCAAACAGGAGAGTGTTGGAGTAGGAGTCAGAGGATCCCTGGTCAGATTCAGTGACCAGGGCCATGTGGCTCAAATGACTTTTGCTTGTTTGTTGGTAATAAGTTGAACCTTAAGAGGTGGGTAAAATGAAGGCAATCAGTATTATTGGTTACTTGTAGACAGAGAAAAGCCTTTTGGTTGAGCCATAGTGATACTCTACCTTTGTACCTTTGTGGTATGAGGTACTGATTGCCCATGGGAGTGAGTCACCATGCCCAGTATTGTTGTATGTGGTTACCAGGGATCGAACCAGGGATCTTGAGCTTGCTAAGCAGGCGCTGGAACTACTGAGCTAAATTTCCAGCCCCTCTAGCATTCTTTTTGAAAGAATGTTGACTTGTTAAGATGAAGCTATGTTGTGATTACAAATTTGTGATTTTACTCTTTCCAAAGATTTCACCAGTAAAGCCACAGATTGAAATGATAAGTCATCAGCATCCAATGAGCCAAATTATTTACTTATCTTCAACTACACAACTGGAAAGAAAGAAGCCTAAGGGTTCTGACTGAGACATTAACATGTTTTGCTAAAGAATGATGTTGAGGGGCCAGAGGGTTAGCTCAGTGGTTCCGGTGCCTGTCTCGCAAGCGCCAAGACCCTGAGTTCAATCCCTGGTAACCACATACAATGCTGGGCATGGAGACTCACACCCACAACAATCAATACCACATACCACTGTGCCAGACGTGGTGGCTCATGCCTGTAATCCCAGCACTCGGGAGGCAGAGACAGGAGGATTGCTGAGTTCGAAGCTTGCCTAGGCTACATAGTGAGCTCAGAACCAGCCTGAACTACAAAGTGAGACCCTGTCTTAAAAAAAAAAAAAAAAAGAATGATGTCGAGGAGCCTGGGATTTAGCTCAATGGTTCCAGCGTCTGCCTTGCAAGCACAGGGTCCCAAATTCGATCCCCATTACCACACACCACAATGCACAATGCTGGGTGTGGTGGCTCACACCTTTAATCCCAGCACTCGGGAGACAGAGGCAGGAGGATTGCTGAGTTCCAGGCTTGCCTGGGCTACATAGTAAGCTCAGGGCCAGCCTGAACTACAAAGCGAGACCGTGTCTCAAAAAAGAAAAAAAGAATGATGCAGACTTCTTACTGACGGAGCAACTTGAAGCAATTTGGCAGTGAATCAGTTCTTCCAGGGAGGGTCTTCTCTGTTGAATGTGAGCCTGCCCAGACAGGGTCCTGGCTGGCTCCTGATCCCAGGATAGAAGAAGCAAGGTGAGCAGTCTTTTAGATAATGTACCTACTTTGTAACCTGTGAATACCTCAAAAATGACATTCACTGTGCTATATTATAATTAATTACCTTTCATCAAATGGTAGCTCTCCAATGCCAGGGATTTCTTTTATGGCTGTCTTTCCAATGTCTTTGTCCACACTGTCAATAATTGTGGGTTGAATAAACAAAATTATAACTGTCAAGTACCATAAATTCAACCTGCAAAAATCCAAACTCCACTTTTTCTATGAGTGGATGGCATCATAGCCAGCTTCCCAGAAACCTAAATGTTCCATAAATCTTTCCAACTTTGTACACAGATCACCCGAAAATCTTGGTAAAATACAGACTGAGTCAGCGAGGACTGAAGTTCTGCATTTTTAATGAGCTCTCAGGTGAGGCTGGCTGATAATAGAGCTCTGTATATTGTGCTTTCTATAGCAAAGGGTTCCAGCTATGTCCACTCCACAACCTGTCTTATTTTGACCTCACTTAAAAATATTATAATGAGAGCCGGAGGGTTAGCTCAGTGGTTCCGGTGCCTGCCTCGCAAGCGCAAGGTCCTGAGTTCGATCCCGGTAACCACATACAATGCTGGGCGTGGGGACTCACTCCCACCAGCAATCAATACCACATACCACAGTGCCGGTGTGGTGGCTCAAGCCTGTCATCCTAGCACTCAGGAGGCAGAGACAGAAGGATTGCTGAGTTCGAGGCTTGCCTGGGCTCCATAGTAAGCTCAGAGCCAGCCTGAACTACAAAGCGAGACCCTGGCTCAAAAAAAAAAATTATAATAAAAATAAAAGTTTCATTACTTACATGCATTTTGCAAAAGACAACTCTTTTTCACTCAAAACAAAACAACAAAAATGAGGGCAAGAAAGGCAAGCTGTAGGTTGGACATATATGACCTTTGTTGCTGCCTCATCTTCAAAGTGAAACCCATCATCAATTCTATTTGATATCTTCTGTGACCCAACTTAACCACTTACCTTTGTTTCTCATTCTCCCACTTCAAGTGAAAGCTTCATTGTTTCCTGCAGGGATTATTTCAGTAGATTTCATCTTGTCAACCTGGCTCTGTCTTCTATCCTAGTCTCTACATTGCAGCTGAGATGATATCCTGCAAATACATCTCTGGTGATGTCAGTCTCTTGTTGAGGGATTTTCAATGTAGTATAAAGCTACAGTTCTTCTTTTGCTAGATTATTTTTATATTGGGTGGAAGCAGAGGTAGAGGTGGAACAATATGAAAGCTGAAGTGTCAAGAACTTAAGAGTGATGGTCTACCTATGTTAGAGGCTGATGCATGCACCCTACAGGGCTAAGTACAGATACTATTCCTTCCAAACATCTACCCATCCATCCATCCATCTAGACAGCCAACTAGCTGTGTAGCCAACCATCCAAGATATCAAGACAGTTGAGTATAAGATCAGGCAAGGTTTTAGGTGTCATTTATGGTATAACCCCAATAATTTTATATTCATCATCTGATTCTGATTCTCTGGCAAGTAAGATGTCTCACTGTTTCGCTATTGAAATATCTAAAAACTGTGAACCCTGTTGATCCAAAGTCTCTTGCTCACATCATTTTTTAACTTGAAATACTGAGAATTTTAGTGTACTTTAAGCAACTATTGATTACATACTCAGGATCTAAAAGGTTGTTTGCTATATTCTTTTTTTTTTTTTTTTTGAGACTGTAGTTCAGGCTGGCCCTGAGCTCACTATGTAGCCCAGGCAAGCCTTGAACTCAGCAATCTTCCTCCCTCTACCTCTTGAGTGCTGGGATGACAGGCCTGAGCCACCACACCGGGCACTGTGGGATGTGGTACTGATTGCTGGTGGGCATGAGTCATATGCTCAGTGCCCAGTATTATTGTGGTTACCAGGATCGAACCAGGGACCTTGCGCTTGGTAGGCAGCCGCTGGAACCGCTGACCTAAATCTCCGGTCCCTGTATTCATTTTCTTTTAGACTTTCCTTTCTGTGCTTTCAGATAGGGTCTGGTGGATGGTCAGGGTGTGCATATTTTCTTTGAGATGTAAACCTGCTGCTACTCAGCCTGTCCTGGGAGTAAGATGCACCCTGTCCTCGCAGAATGCCTCAGGTGGCTGTAGGAGAGTAACAGATTTCCAGGATTGGGCATTTTGTTTTTGCCTTGACAAAGCAGCCCACTGTGGTCTCTGAGACCTACTATACGTTGGAGTGGCCAGACTTTAGGAGATGGAGAGCAGAGGACAGGCTGAATTTATATCCCAGGAATTCTTCCTAGCTGCCCCCAACCATTGTGCTCCTTCTGTTGGAGCCTTCAGGAGAGAATGCTAAGCTCTGTTGACATTTGGTAGAGTTTGTTTTCTTCCCTCTTTAATTTAGCAACCCATCACAGGGGTTGTTCTTTGTTCATCTTTCCAGGGTTTTCCATGTGTTGACTAATGCTTGCAGTTGGCTCTCTAGAGAAAAGTTCTGGGAAGATCAATCAAATGAGATCTTAAAGGGTAAATAAGGTTTTTAAATGTGTTCAGGCAGTGTCTCTTTAGGTTAGAGGGCAAAAATGCTTCCAAGGACAGAAATTTCCCCAGTGGAATGCTTCCCAAATGGCAGTGGAGCAGTCAGACTGCGATGGCTGTTTTGTAGCCTGAATGTCCTATTCTGCTTAGATTTCCTATGGCTGCTTAAAACTTGAGAGTGAGCACAAAAATAAAATGCATTTAGCTTGAAGAGATTCACTAATAGAATATCAAAGTTATAAAAATTGTATCTTCACATGCATTATGGGAGGGTTGAATGGAGAGTTTGGGAAAGGGAAGCTGCATAGAATATCTCTTCTCAATAATTTCACATTTTCTTTAGTTTTTTTTCATTGTCTGTGAATCTTGAGAAGTAACAGATATGAAACCTGCCCTGTGATCCAGGAAAAATTCCAGTGTTCTTTAGGCTTCTAGTGCTCAGCACTGCTACTCTATGTCTTCTTAGATGTTCAAAAAATGTGAATTTTTATCATTATAATCAACTTATTGAGAACAGAATTTACATGATTATATGGTATAGCAAATTTGAAAATCTCATCTTGCCTTTTGTCCTCTATTATGATATTAGACCATGGTTGTGCCTGTAGGCTGAGGTGAATGACTAGCCACTTGGCATTAATGGATCAGCCAGTCTTTGCAAAGTGACCTCTGGTCCTCTGTGCTAATAGTACTGTACAGGTCTAGTTTGTTAGCAATTAACTATGAAGGATTGACCAGAGGATCTCTTTCACTTATTACACAGGTCTCATTACAGACTTCCTGCCATTACCAAACCACCAAAAGCAACTTATTTCTGTTACAGAAAACATAATTGGGTGAAGGTAATTTTGTAAAACGTCATGAAACACAGTACACCATTCAGTATGAATGATTCTTTCATTATCTCTTTTTTAAGCTAATCCTTGATATTGTTCCCCTCTGTTAGCGTGAAGAATTAAGGACTGACTGCTTAAAAAAGCATCACAGAGTCAGTCTGAACGTGTGATCAGAAGAATTAGCAGGGCTCACTGACTTTAGCAGGTTATTTATTCTGAGTTACCTTGTCCTTTATGTCCACAACAAGAGCCATCCTGTTGTCAGCTGTAGGGCTTTCTTTCAGAGCAAATAAAGCAGCCAGCAGGGCTTCTCCAAAAAAGATCTTCCTGAAAGAGAGAGCATTTGACCACATTTCAAAGGGGAAGGCAGATGGGTTCTGGTCACACTACATTTCTCAAGGCTTTCTGAAAGGGTGAGGGGAAAATGTCTCCCATCTTGGAAATGATGGGTCCTCATGTCCTGCTTAAAAAATTAGCATCTCTTGCCAGGCGTGGTGGCTCACGCCTGTAATCCCAGCACTTGGGAGGCAGAGACAGGAGGATTGCTGAGTTCGAGGCTTGCCTGGGCTACATAGTGAGCTCAGGGCCAGCCTGAACTACAAAGCAAGACCCTGTCTCAAAAAAAAAAAATTAGCATCTCTCATGTCCAAGTGTGTTCACCCTTTGTCCACCCATGATTGTCAGAGAAGCAAGCCTGTCGTTCCTGGTAAGTCTGCCTCTCGGTTCACGCCATCACCTTGCCTTAGCTGAATTGATTTACCAGGGATGTCCTTGTGTCTTTTGTTTGGCATTCTAACACAGACAATCCAGGCACTCTTCAGAGATCACAGTGATTTCAAAGGAGAAGTCAGGACTAAGGAAGCAAGCCCTTCACATCTGCAGAGAGAATGATATATAAATTACCACCAAAAGATGTGACTCTGTTAAAATGAACTTGATCCCAAGCAGAAGTAAGGTTTCTTTCTGCAGGGCTCCACATAGTAAAGTCTATTGTGGGCAACTGGAGTAGGAAATGATGTGGACTCTGATTCCAAATGAAGCAATTTAAATCCTAGCTCTGCTATTCATTATCTGGGAAACTTTCGGCAAATTAGTTCACTTGTCAAGTCTTCAGTTTCTTCAGCTCTAAAATGAGAAGAAGGATAGAAGGTGATGGTGCCTGGTTTTTCTACACACTTTGACTTTTGTTGAGATATCAGAGGGTATCAGGGACATAAAAGTGCTTTGTACACAATAAGGAGAGTTATTCTGGTTATCAGGCAGATACTGCAATTAATAAGACTCTAGCTGTCTCATTTACCCAGGCCTAGGTGGGCCTAGGACTTACCTAGACTTTTTTTCATTTAACAAATTCCTTCTCTTGTCGTGGTCAGGTAGCCCCATTGAAATGTGGTTCAATGGAACTCTCAAAAGACCTGACAAGTTGAGATGTGCCTTTGGACAAATAGAAGGACACACAGCATTTTCAATCATATACAAGTGGCTCTGGCCTTATGGGAACCTCACTTTGAGAGTTGCCTTCAGATTTGTTGTAAGCTACATTAGCAACATCTTCCAACATAGTCATTTTCTGAATATGGTTGGACAGGAGTTTGCCACAGTTTGTAATTGTCATTTACAGTATTTAGATTATAGAATGTCAGATTTAAAAGCCGCTTAGAAACCTTCTATTCCAGTGCTTTTCAAACTATGTTCTAAGACCCCAGATGTTTAGAGAAGGGCCATCAATGTCAAGGAAACTCCAATACATCACAGTCATTGTGGATAAGATGCCATTAGCTGTACTTTATACCATCAATTTAGTACTGGTACTTCAGCAGTATTAAAAGAATATTCATGGGCCGGAGGGTTAGCTCAGTGGTTCCGGCGCCTGCCTTGCAAGCATAAGGACCTGAGTTCGATCCCCGGTTACCACATATAATGCTGGGCGTGGTGGCTCACGCCTGTCATCCCAGCACTCGGGAGGCAGAGACGGGAGGATTGCTGAGTTCACGGCGGCTTGCCTGGGTACCATAGTGGGCTCAGGGCCAGCCTGAACTACAAAGCGAGACCCTGTCTCCAAAAAGCAAAAAAACAAAAAAAAAAAAACAAAAAGAGAATATTCACAATCATGGTAGGCCCTGTCCTTATTTTAGATGTGAACTTTGAGTAAATATATCCTATTACCAAGCCAAGAAAATGTAGTGTTTTCTGTGAAACACTATAATTTTATACAATTCTAATGACTTTATTTCTTTGTTATGTTTTATATGTTGGGCTGTGTGATAGTTCAGCTTGATTTTGTCAACTACATTGGCTTGGGAGGTGTTGGAGGAGTGTACTTCCAGGATGTGTCTGTATGTACCTTGGAAGCGTGCCTTTGGGTACCATATTTTGTCCCTTTCTTCTTCCTCTCTGAAACTGTTCTCCTGCTCTGTTTCCTGGCCACAATGAACTAAGCAGCTTTGCCATGCTGTATTATTCTACTGTGATGGTTTTTCCTTGGAGCTAGCCATAATGTTGAGGCATGGGACCTTTGTGAGGTGATTACTTCTAGCCTCATGAATGGATTAATGCTGTTATTTAGTGAGTCGACTAGTAGTTCTAGGAGTGATTTCTGATGTGCTCACCCTTCTTCTTTTTCCTTTTCATCCATGCAATGACTTCCACCTTGTTATTTTAACAAGAAGCCTGTACCAGATGTAGCCCACTTATCTTGAACTTTCCAAATTCCATTACCATAAGCCAAATCAAGGTTTGTGTTTGTTAAAAGTTACCTGATCTGCCAGGCTTGGCAGCACATGTCTGTAATCTCAGCATTTGGAAGGCGGAAGCAAGAAGATTTCCACAAGTTTAAGGCCTGCCTGGGCTACATAGTGAGTTTAAGGTCAACCTCAACTACATAGTGAGACTCTTCTCTCAGGAAAAAACAAAAACCCAAAACCTAATCTATGGTCTTCTGTTATAGCTCCAAAAGAGCCTCAAGAAAATTATGAAAATAAGGATATTTTATTTTACTAAAGTTGTTTTTTTGTCTTTTTCACAGGATTTTTTTTTTTTTTTTTGCTTTTTGGAGACAGGGTCTCGCTTTGTAGTTCAGGCTGGCCCTGAGCTCACTATGGTGCCCAGGCAAGCTGCCGCGAACTCAGCAATCCTCCTGTCTCTGCCTCCCGAGTGCTGGGATTACAGGCATGAGCCACCACGCCCAGCATTATATGTGGTTACCGGGGATTGAACTCAGGTCCTTGCGCTTGCAAGGCAGGCGCCGGAACCACTGAGCTAACCCTCCGGCCCA
>PVIC010042323.1:0-15850 GCA_004025085.1 Thryonomys swinderianus
AAAAAAACAGAACATAGTATCAAGGAAGGTCCGGTAGAAATTATACCTTCTTTTCCCTTAGTTATAAAGTAGACATAATACATGTAATTCTATTTTAATATTGTAAGCTTTATCCTTTGAATAGAAATGTTTTGTCAAATCCCATGGGTAGAATGCTTCAGTCAGAAGTGTTGCCCGAGGATAATCTGTGCCATCTATTTCTACAATTACTTTTTTTAATTTTTGTCTTTATTGGTACACTGTATATACAGTTACTTTTATTATCGTCAGGGCTTCCGAGACATCTGAATTTTGAGCTACCACTTTCTGTGGTTCTTCTCATATCCTCGCGTCCTTTCGTCTTCTTCTATCGCCCCTGACCTGCCCTCTCTACTCCGTGGCCAGCCCCTCTCACCGCTGGCGGAGGAAGTTCGCGCAAGAACCGATCAGCGCGGCAGCCTGTGTTCAGAATCCGTCAGCGCCGCTCCGCAGCCTGCTGGAGATGCCAGCGTGCCCTTGAGGCCCCGCCGACTGTGTAGCCACACACACAGGACGCCCCCTCACTTCTCTCTCAAACTTTCTATCTCTGCCCAAGAGATGAGAATGAAAACAAGGAAAGGTTTTCAGCGATACAGTAGTATGTGTATCAGTGTAAAGGAGACTCGGGCAAGAGAGATAGAATTTTGATGAAATGACATAAAATTTTGATGAAATAATAAGTTTCAGGAAAAAAGACAGTGAATAAATTTAATTTTCAGCGTACTGTCTTTATCTTTTGTGATAACCGAGAGGATTTACAATGAGGTCAACAATGAAGGGAATCTGGAACCCCTGCATGATATGCAGAGGTGGAAATTGAAGGGAAATGTCAAATGAAATAATTAATAATAAGGAACAATATTAATAATGAACAATTAATAATAAGGTATAAATGGGTCTAGAGGTTGGAGATAGTATTTTTAAGATGCAAATTAAAACAATGCGAAGATTCCATCTCACTATATTAATTGGGTATTAGCAAAAAGGGTTGGAGTTAAGATAGTATGTTAAGTGGAAACTCAAGGAAAAGGAACAACGTTTCCACCAAATGCTTCCACCAAATTCCCCTAACATCCGGAATCCGATTTTACCCCCACCAGGGATGCTTTTGTCATTGCTATCAGTGCCTCAAACGTGGAACCCTGCAAATACTGGGAACTCATTGCCACTGCTGGTCTCCCCACCTTGTCAAGGCTTATACCTAGATGTCCCCTGGAAGCCTTGCACCCTCGTTGGTGGAGCTTTGGGGAGTGCCTGGCTCATGGGTACTAGATTAATCCCCCAGCCTGATGGTGGCTGATGGACTTACTGAAAAGAGAAGATTCACTCTGGATGAGGATGATGCCAACCAATAGGCTCATAATGTGGATGAAATTAAGAACAAAAGAAGGAAGAAGTCTCTTTTCCTCCTGCTTGCTGCACCATGAACAGTTTCTCCTCTGTGATATCTCTCTGCATGCCACCCTGCTTTGGAGCCAGCTGACAATGAGCCTGAACCCCTTCACACTGTGAGCTGAGATAAACCCTTTCTCCTTTAACTTGTGGATGATGAATATTTTGTCCCAGCAAATGAGAAAGCAATTTAGACATACCTGCACTCTAATTGAACCTTCATGCACCTAACTCAGCAGCATAAATCCAACTTACTTAAACTCAAAGGAAACTTGGAAACTGGGTTCTGAATTATCCTCTGAGGAAGCTCAGTAGGCAGAGCAAGCAATAAAATACACATTTGAGAGAGGGTAAAGGTGACTAGAGCTCTGACCTATTAAGACCACAAAAAAAAATATTTTAACTTGATGGAGAGGAATTGTCAAATGCAGTAACAAATAAACATAATAAGACCTATCATTAACTTAGCAATAATTATTTGCCAGGCACTGAATATAAACTACTTCTGAACTTCTTAATATCTCTATATGGCAGGTGTTTCCACAACGCACATGAAAAGCCTGGAGTCAGAGAAGTGAGATCAGTTGTATCACACAGTGACCACGTGGCCATGCCCAGGCTTGCACTGACCTGGCCTGCCTCTCCTCTTCCATGCTCTTCTCTCGGAGCGGCACTGACACTAGCTGGGAAACATTTTGACATGAAAGAGGTCGAAAAATGTATCTGTACTTAAACTGTACATTTTTAGTTTCTCTTGAGTTCTAAAATTCTTGTTCAATGACATCTGCCCAAGGTATCATGGGAGTTCTCGAGCCCTGGTAAATACTACTGATCAAGAAATCTGGAGGTGCTCACAGAGTGTGGAAAGCTCCACACATGACTTCAGACTTGGAGGACCCAGAGATTCTGTTTGGCCTCAGAAACACAAGGAAATTTTATCTTCTTCAAGATGAGAAAACTGGATCATGCACTAACTGCCCTCCTTATGTCCTTGTACAAAAAAGAAAACTTTGCCAGACCAAGGAAGGTCCTACTCATGACACACATACGAGAATCTCACCAGTTTTAAAACTTCCAGCGAATTTATCACCATGACATATCTCTGCCTTATGACTTCCATCCCTCTTTCTGCCAGAATTAAAATGTATACTTCTCTGTGCTCTGGCTGAAGTGTTATTTGGAAGCTTACAAAGTGCCTGATAGTACATTCTTGTGTGGGAACATAAAAACACAGCAAGATAAGTTCTTTGCTAGTTGTACATTTAAACTTTTCTTTCTAATCATCCTTGAAGGTTTCTAATCATGTCAACCATGACATTCTATCAGAATTGGAGCTTTTGTAGAAAAACATCCAACAAATGTGATAAAGAAGATCCCAAAGTAAACTATGGAGAGAGAGACAGAGACAGAGACAGAGACAGATTGTCTTATATTGTTCCATTTTATGCATATAATTACAGGTATATAGTGATCTCATTTTTCATATGGCATAGCCTTATTTTCAAAATAATTTTAATTGCACTTCTAGCTAAGGGATAAATATTTGATAAATGGTCCTTCTGTACCAAAGCACATGTCAAATGGGTGTTTAGTATTTTATTCAACACTTCATTTCTGGTCATGCACTCTCTCTATGAAATTTACTACAGAAATTGAAGTATTTTCTCACCATGGCTAGGGGTAATTTTTTTCAAAGTTATTAGTTAACTGAAATCTCTATTCTCCAAACTCAGTGTTTTTAGTGCTAATCTATATGATAACTACTACAAGTAAAAAATAAGAAGAAATATGCTCTATAAGGACAGAAAATCTCCATTTTCATTTAAATATGTTTGTGGTGGATCATAAATATTTATAATGTAGCACATTTCCCTTGTCATGATTTTCAGTTCTGTCAGAACAAAGTATCCTGGACTTTGGTCTGACTACTATAAAAACAGCAACACATACCTAGTCCAAAATCTAAAATGTCTGCAAGATTTTTTTGTTCCATAGTCTGCATATATTTCCAATCATACATTGAATTTTTAATCTTTCAAGACCAATTATATTTCACAGGAATCTGTGCATCAAGCAGGGTGTGTGTGTGTGTTTACTGTCTGTACACAATGACGAATTAAGCTTAGTTACACCATTAATTAGGAGACCACACAATTCCTTCTATTTTCATGGACTAACCAGAGTTTTAAATTTTATTTTTACTTAGTGGAACCTAAATGAGATAAGTAAATTCTTTTAAAAAATATACTGTGGTACAAGACTATTTTGGTTGGTTTTGTTCATTTACAATGACCTCCAATTGCTGAGATACCCATAGGATATTTTAGTTACATTCTGGCAAACACCTAATCTTACCATTTAAAATATGCTATGCCTTTCCTATGTGCAAGAATATACTTATTTCTGTAACTGTCTTGTTTTACATCTCTAATATATTTCCATACTTCATACTGTCTCTCCGAAGTTGTTGGTTAATGTAAATCATTACTGCATTATGAAAGGACTTACTGTTTAGATTTTTATGTATGTATCCATGTCAAGGTGACATTTGTACCACTCTCAGCCAATTACCACAGTCTTAGGAAGGTAGGGATCTAATTTACTCTGCACCAAGGTACTCTCAGTGGTGCCCTGAGAAGGAAAGATGACTTACACATTTGGTTTCTGGTCCTGAAGAAACAAAATCCTTAGTTAGTCCCCCTTATACTCCCATACAGTCAAACAATTTCCTGTTCCGTAAGCAAGGTTAAAATATTGTCTCTATTCTTTGTAATTAAAGACCTGAACATGAATTTTAGATTACTTAGAGAGTTAAGGTTTGAGGCATCATGGGCCACCCGGGGAAAATGCAGCTGTATCACATTTAGAGTCGTCCTATCATAGTCTGGAAAAAATGCTCCCATCTTAAAAATATGTCTAGACTACTTTACTCTTCTGTGATCTTGGGTGGAGAAGGAGGGGGGGGGGTCAAATGCAGACAGCAAGGGAGCATTCTACGTGAAAAGTGCTTCCTGGGAAGAACCTCCTCGCTGAGAAGAAGCTGACAGCAGCTCACGGCTGGCCTTCTCCAGCTTGCGGCAGGCAGAGAGCACGCGGGAACAGTCCATCTCCTGGACTCAGAAGCAACACCAGCCAGATTTGGAGAGGCACAAAGTCTCTTCCCAATGCCCTCGTGACCCTCCACATGAGCTCATTCCTCTCCATTCCGGGGCTCCCGGACTCTGTTGTGCAGCCGCGTGCCTGGTGCGTTCTCCGCAGCGAAGCCTCCATGGTGTCCACCCGTTCTCTACAGTCAAAAAGAACTGAAACTTGCTGGTGACTCTAGTTCCATTCAGGTGTGATAGAGTCTTGGCTAAAACTACCTTCAGAACTTGTGACCCTAGAGCCTTGGATTATATAAATATGGGACCTCAAAGATATTTCACAGTTGAATAAACTGATTGTTATAGAGAAGCTACCTAATTTCCTCCGGGCTGAGCAACTATTTAATAATCTACCCAGGACATCTCTGCTTCTCAGGTCCTCATTTGTTCTTCTATCTCTAGAAGCTTATAGCTTCGGGGTTCAGTCTTCTAAGGAAATATTATTTAGTAAAAGCTCTCTACTCTCTTAACCCAAGTGAACAGGATGAGGAACTTAAATTCCTTTGCTCTTAAAATGCGGTACACCCCATCTGCTGGGAATTCTTTCTCTAAAACAAACCTTTAAATTTCGCAGCTTGAGTACTGAATTGATTTTCATGCCTGTGCATTTGTTTCTGCCTTCTCTGAATCTCAGCAGAGGACGGACTGTAAGAATTGCTCCTAGAAATCCTGCCAATGGCTGTTACCCTGAAAATCAGGAGAGTGACTGTGGTGTTTGGTTACGCTTGGCCCTCCATGAAGAAAGTAGGGACAGCTCCAATATTGCTTATGTTGCCCCACGGGGGGGGGGGTGCATTCGTGCAAGAGACTGTCACTAGCATATTCAAACAAGGGCCAGGGTGAGTGTGTTAACTTCCATGTCCCTGGCACTTTCATTCTGTCCCAACCCCAGAAAACTCTGCAGCCAGATCTGTCATCAAAATTCTCCCAGGACCGGTGCTGAGAGAGGTTTCCTGAGTGGGGAGCCTTCCTATGACTCTGTCCCCCTGAGTTTAATCTTCCTCAGGTTTTTTTCAGTCCTGGTGTCACCTCCACACTGTCCACGCTTCTCCTCCCCCACCTTGTGGACTTCACCAGCCCTCTGTAGGCTCCTGGGTTAGTTAAATCAGACCTTCACTCATGGCACCAACTGAACCAAGACAGAGATTTCAGGGGGAATTTGTCAGTCTAGTGAAGAGAGCACTGGGAGAATAAATGCCAAGTGCGTAGGTCCATTTGACAGATCTACCTGGACCCTATGGGAGCAAACCAGTTTTCAGGAAGCACCAACTGTGCTTCTCTTATCTCCTCCCTACAGATTTCCACTGGACGCATTTTTTAATAATTTCAGACATTCCTAGTTTTCTGAATGACCTATTTATTCCCAGGATGATAGAGACAGAAAATGTCATACTTCAAAGGAATCCCCATCTTCATTAAAACAAATTTTTAAAATAGCTTTAGCATTATAGGCTTAATATAGAAGATATTATAGTGAGATATACATAGAAAATATTATAAGATATACATAGAAGATATAAGATATACACTTATTTCATATTTTAGACAACATGTAGCAATAAGAGTATTATTCCTTATTGGTAGAAATGTTGGGATACTTTTGCTTTCATTTCAAATTCTCTACATCAACCAAATTTTTTTTCCAGGATCCACTAAATAAAACATTTTAGTGGCAGTGTGAAGAAAGTTAACTTGTTCAGGTTTCTCTTCAGGCACCTGACTATTCTAAAAGTTTTACTCTATTGTTTTAATTACTGATTTACTATTCTAGCATGACTTTGTTGTAAGACTATTTGAGGTTTTCTCTTTCTTTGGGGTGTTACAGCTTGCTAACTTTACTCGTATTTCCTTCTAACTTAATTGGTTGGCCCACAGTGATGACATACTTTAGGCCGAGATAGTTACATAGCTTTTGGATTTCTCAGAATGATAAAAATTTTAAAGTGAAGGCAGGACTCATAAGTGGACTTTCACTTAAGTACAACACTGAAAAGTAATATTGCTTTATAAAATAGAGGATATTTTAATATTGAAGAAAGTCCTTTGAACAAATTAAGCAATTCCCTATATTCTGTCCATGGAAATCTTTAGTAAAAGGCGAAAGATTTATACAATCTGAAGAGAAACCAGAGTATAGCAATTCCCTATATTCTGATTTTTCTGGGGAACGTTCAACGGAAAGGACATCAAAAATTAACACCAGACAACCTCTTGAATCAGAGGTTGAAAAAAACTTTCTCTCTAAAATTTATTATAACACTTTTATAATTATATAAAGTCTTAGATATGACAGCATGTGAGTTTCAACAGTATAGGCTCTGGATTCACAACGGCACCCTAAATTTGACAACCTTTGGCCTAAGCACCTCACTATGCCCTTGTTTGTTTTTACATCCAAGAACAATGAACAGAAAACACTGGAAAGAACTACTTTTCTCTTGAATTCAACCAGAACTTTTTTTTGGTGGGGGGGGGGGTCTTGTGCTCTTTGTATTCAAAAGCACAGAATGCCACATTGCAAATGCACCATAGGTTATTTTTAGTAACTTACATGACCATCCTTTAATAGTTAATAGGCAAATTTGACAATAAATAAGTCTACAGTTTAACACTAACAGCAAGGTAAATGCTTTCATTCTTTACGAGGCTGTCTTGGATGTACAAACTCCTCTTGCAAAACAGACTTTCTTTGTCTATATACATGCAGATGAGACTGTGATGAGAATTTTAAAAATTCTGATGAAGTTGATTAATAAATGTTGTGTTCTTACATGGATTTTCAGTATGCCCTTCCAATTCTGTTAGCTGCACTGAAAACAGAATACTATAATGAATTAATGAGAAGCTCAGACTTGACCCTCACCCTCCGTTGCATAATAATCAATGTAAGATATTGTAAGAAAGTATTTATTATATTAAAACAAAGGACATGTCTGTGATAGCTGTTAGGTCTAAAATGTAACATTTGACTTTCAAAGCAAGAAAATCAGCACAGCTCTAAATAGAGGACTCAACCAACAAAGGATCATGAAGTTAAGAAGTCTCTGTTAATCAATGACAAATTTAGTACTTGTTGCTACAATTACAAAGATAATAGTTCCTTTATGTCAGTGCCTTTGGTTTTGCAGCTGTAAAATAGCTTTGAAATTCAGCATTTCAAGGAATAGAAATTAATAGGAGGTCATTTCTACCAGAGAAATTTTAGGGGCCCATCCTCTCTAATCATCATTAAAAACTAAATCCGCAGGAGAAGAGGCACTTTACTGATTGTCAAGTGGAAGCTATTATTCATTTGATGAAGCCCTTGGCACTGTGCCATTGATTCTGCTGCAGCCTGCTGCTTGGTCTCCCCGTCTCCTGCAATCAGGGCTGTTTCTGCCTGCCAGGAGCTATTTATAGAGCAAGGGGGGAGAAAAGCTGATACGTTCTCCTCGGAAAAACAACTTCCAAACTTTGTAAGTACAAATCTGTTTTTCTTGTCCCCAGACTGTGTGTGCTTTTTTCACTGATGTAGAAGATAAAGACCCTGACTTCCAGACCCCTGCTCTTCCTAGAGTGAAGGTGGATTTGGTAGAGTCACAGGCTCCAGTCTCTCTGCCCCTAATTCCTCAGGATTAATATTCCTCAACACTGTACACGCAGTTCACAATGTAATGCTGTCATCTTCGCGTGTCTGTGTCATTTCCAACTAACACTTCCTCCTTAAGTATATGTATTAAAAACAAATATATTTGACAGGAAAACATCTCAAAATACAAGTGCAAACTGATGTTGGAGGCTTATGTTTTTAAGGAATTGTTCAAACTGAATTATCAGGCGTGGGTGAAATTGTTCTTCCCACATGTGCAAAGCAATTTAGATTTCTATAAGTTTACTTAAGGCTCAAGGTGTTACATCTCTATGGTTTATAATTGGTGCACACAGAATGGACATTGTACTTCCAAATTTATCTGCAAACGTTTTCATTGCCATGAGTTATGGATGTGAATACATGTTACAACCTACACTCTTCAGGATCTGCAGTATCCTTGGAACATTTTAGCTTCTACTCACAATAGCTGTAAACACTATTTACAATGGTTTAGCCTTTAAGATAATGCACAGAGTAAAATCAAATAATACAGGCATTTAAAATACTATAGATAGTAACAATACTAATTTCTAAAATTTAGTTTGAGACAATTTATACTTTTCACAACTAAAAATACAGCAACACTAAAAAACACTTGAAATCTGAAAATCAACAGCTAATAATTGCCTGACTGAGATTCTCTTGGAAAATTAAGTTGATGAAACTAACAATTGTTTTTACAAAGTGATTTTTTTAAAGTAAGCTTTAGAGGTCTCTAGTAAAAGTTGGGTGACAGAACATTAAGAGCCACTTAATCATTTCAAAATAGAGCAGAACGAGTCACTCTGCGGAGCAACTTGAGTTGGTAGCTGGGAAGCAGACCAGGGACTGCACCTGAGTCACCCCATGGAAAACCTCCACAGCGCCCCCTCAGGGGACAATGACTTTTCCAGAGCACAGGTCTGAAGCAGGGACCAGAACTATGTGTTCACCAGTGATTCAAGAGTACCTCTTCTCATGAACCCACATGCCGACCTCTGAGGCCAAAAGTGAGATTCGGTGGGGGGTTGGATTTTTGACCAGAGCCGCAGAACACAATATAAAATTCTATACTGAGCATTAAGCTATTTTAGGCAGTCTTTTGGAATAATAATAAAATACAAAGTCCACTCGACTCTGTATTGTCAGGAGTAATCCCACATGGCTTGCAGGTCTAGGAAATTTCCAGCCATCCCTTTTTCAAGTTTTCCAAAGTTCTTCTTGTATTATTATTACCCCCAATGAGGAAATTGAGACATATTTATGAGTTTTATCAATGGGGCCCAGAAGGTTATTCTGGTGGTGGTGCTAGCTGCTTTCAGTCAAATTTTTAATAATTCACTTAACAAATATTTATTGAGTATCTATTAGGTATATAGCATATTTTTCTTTCTTTCATTCTTTACAGAGCATTTTTCTAATGGTTGGAATTCCATGAGGAAAGAAAAATTTGCAACATTCCTATTCTTGTTGACTTTACATTTGAAGAATTCAGCTAAAACAAAACAGAAAGATCAACATGAAAAACTCCCTGATCTTTTGTGGGTATTATCCAGCATTGCTGCAAATAGTCAACACTAAACCAAAGACCAACTTCCTGACAGCAGCTGTTTCCTGGGCACTGGCTGTGCATGTTTCATAGTGTGTCCAGCATCTTCTCAAAGATTTCCTGGCTGAATATCATCTGTTGTGCTCAGGTTTTATGTTTGCCAGTATATGTTTGTAGTAAACAACATTACATTCCATGTGTGGTGTTGGTACGTGAACACTACCCATCTAAATTCTGGTTTTTGCCTTTCCCTTCCCTTTCCTCTCTTTTCCTCTACCTATTGATCTCCTCTCTTTTTGAAAAAAAAAATCTTTCTCCCTACTTTCTAATATCTCTTTTATTTTTTTCTTTATAAGACAAATCATGTGATATTTAAGCTCCTATGTTTTATTTCACTCGACACTATGGCCTCAAGGTGCACCCATTTTACCCAAAGGACTTGTGTATCCTTCTTTGTGGATACATAGTACTCTATTGTGTGTAGATAACCACATTCTCTTTGTCTGATCCTCTATTGATGGCTATGTAGGCCTCTTCCAAGATTTAGCTGTTATAAATTGTGCTGCTATAAATATAAGTTTACATGGAGGGTCTTTAATTCATTTAAGAAGACTCCTAGAAGGGAAATAGTTAGGTCAAATGGAATTTCTAGTTTGCATTTTCTGAGGATTCATCTTCATCTTGAAAAATCCCCAATATATTAACAAAAAGTAGAAATTCAGAAATTATATTAAGATGAAATATTTGCTAAATTACAGAGTTGCTAGGTTTATGTTCTCTCTCCGCTGTAGGAATACCAAGCAGCTCTTCACTGAGAACTTAGTAGCATTTATTCAGCATTTATCCAGCAAGTATTAAATGAGTATCTTACATGTGCCACTCATTTAGTTTTTGCATGATTCTAGACACATAAAATACATCCAGGAGCTTTTAAGTGGGAGTGAAAGAAAACTTTTTAGTTCTTCAGCTCTAACAAAGGGGACCTATGACTTAGCAAAGCACCTCAGAGAAACTGACGGAGCAGAATAGAGTAGAACTGACTTCTTATTGAGGTCAACTGACACCTGTCTGCCACCTCCATGGCGAGGCAGGCTCGTGGTACAGCATTTGTTACTCTGATGGTGAGAAGCTTACAAATAAAGGACTTTATTTGTAAGGGCCCATCTGGAGTCCAACAAACACACACACAAAAAAAAAATCACATGCAATTTAGTGACATTTTTCCACTTTAGCTTCTACGGATGAGCATGCCAAACCTCAGACATCGAAATGAGTAAGGTTGGGGAATAAATAACTATCATTAAATTTTCAGTGGTTTAATAATTATCCTTCTTCCCAGGGACATGATTAAGTCTCACATAACAGCAAAACATCAACAAACAAAGTTGCTGGGCATCAAGGTAAAGGAAAGTAAATTTGAAAAAAAAAACTGCTGGTGAAAGCAACAAAGGAAATCAAGGAAAGAGGATGGAAGGAGGGGTAGAGATAGCACATGTTGGGGGGACTCTCTGGTGGTCATTCTTAACCACTTTGCAACTTCGGACGATCACTCGCAGGTGCGAGATGAAGTAGAAAGTGGAAATTTGGGTGAGCACACCTGTTCCTCCTTCCTGGATGAGATGCACTCTGTCCACTAGAGCACAGCTGCAGTAACAGGAAGCACGGTGCCCTCCTTGTCCCAAGCCCTCTTCTTAGCGCAAGGATCAGTAGGTCTTCACAGCAGAGAAGATAGTGAGCACCGTCTCTCTCTGGGGAACTGACTATCTTTGTGCCGTATTGCTTTCCCAAAATCTTCCTTTTAATAGTCCATTAAGTAAGTGGTCCCAGAGTAGTAATGGGCGCCCTCTTCAGGCAGAGCTTCTTATAACAGTTGAAAAACTATCTGGAATTTCCAGACACAGTTTAAGAAACAAATTCTTAATTACTGGCTTAGACTACAAGACCGTGAGAGATAAAAGTCCGTGATTCTGACACAGATTCCGCCTTCATTTTTCTGTTTATAAATTGAAAATATCCTAGAAGGTTAATTCCAGAATTTTGTTTTTATTCCTTCCCATAGTTTTTCTAAGATCAACACAGCACCTAAAATAATACCACTCAAGAAGTATTTGACCAAAAAAAATAGAAGTAAATGAATTTATTAACAGTATTTTGCAGCCAGGTGTGGTGGCACCTGCGTCAATACCAGCACTCTGGGAGGCTGAAGCAGGGTGATTGCAAGCTTGAGCTCACCAAGGGCAAATTTAGCACATTAACAAGATCCTGTCTTAAGATTTAAAAAAAAAATCAAACAGGACTCTGAGTGTAGCTCAATGCAAAGCTCAGGGTTCAACTGCCAGTACCACAAAAGAAAAAAATAAATATATATAGTATTTTAGAGAAATATGGCAGCATTTTATGTGTATCTGTATGTTTTCCTGAGTTAATTATATGTCCTACAAAAGTAACGTGACCCCAATTCATTATATTGTATGCTTTATTATTTACTTTTATATTACTTTATGTTATTAAACAAAATGCCAGTTACTCTCTGGCCAACATAAAACAAGGAAAAATAATATTATTTAAAGGATCATGAGGAGTGACATATGCCATTAGCCTGCATCTATAGCATCTCATTTTTTTCTCAGAAAATTTTGGTATAAGTTTTCTTTTTGCAAAAGAGAAAACATGAGTTTAGAGAGGTTATCAACTTGCCTTACCTTATAAGATAATAGATCCAGTAGGCACCAGAGTGTGGTCTACATTCTCTCTGACTTGGAAGTTCCTACTCTCTTTATTATGTCAAATTACTGAAGGAAAACAGAATCAAACTGCAAAAGCAAACCTCTCTGTCAGATAAAGAAACTTCTCCCTAGTGGGTGTGTACCTGCACTAGCACCTATTTCTAGCAAAGGAGAAAAGTGCTGGATCAAAAAAATCTCAAAACATCTTTAATTAAAGATTTTATTCTATAGTAATATGCTAAGAAATTGTTCTTTCTAAGAGATCATTTCATTGTCAATGTTTACTTCCTCTTAAACTTCAACTTGATTTTCCTCTGTCAGATTAATCAAAAGGAAGAAAATACAATTCAAAGAAATTCACAAATGGAAGCAGATAATAGAAGAGACCCGGAAATGTCCTCAGCCACATCCTGATAAATCCAGTGATGCCCACCAGGGAAGACATGAAAAGAAAAGCTTTCTTGATGAATACCAGCTTCCTAGGAAGGGACAATTATGCTCTTCTCTTCCAGAAAGTTACTTAGAAAAGCCAACATGACCTTTGCTTAAGTCTCCTGTGAACAAACTCTGGAAGACGTCCGTGGAAGTGTAATTCTATATGAAACTGAACAATCCTAAAGCAATTAGTTAGGCTGTTTTTGAATCTAAATCTTAGAGAAAATGTCCAACACCAATAAAAAAGTGAATATTATTGGTGTTTTAACCACTCATTTTGTTGCATATAAATGTTACACACATGGTTAGATTAACTATCAGAATTCAAAGCTGAATGTTCCTGTCCATATGGCTATGTGTCTCTCTCAGAAATAAAAAAAAAAATCCTCACCAAAAAAAAAAAAAAAGGAAGACTCCTTTTTCAGCTAGTCCAGTGCAGAAATTTCCTTATGATAAATATGTATTGAGTTAAAAATGAAAATATTCAGCAGAAATCATTGATAAACCACCGGCACCTTCACATTCAAAGAACTTTGATCATCTGATGAAAGTGTTGGCATTGGTATTAAAATTCTCTATAAATAAGATCCTACTAAAAGCAGATACTACACCAGGAACATTGATAAACAGAACTGTATCTTCCTAAAAAGTGGTGCATGCTTTCATTATCAATGTGTCCTACACTACAGTCTCTTTCCCTAAAAAAAGACTGTTAAAAATGATTCCTGTGTAAAGAGATATTTTAAAGCATCTTTAGTTAAATAAGTAGTCAAATGACTATGTAGTTTGAGAGCTATCAAAAGATTGAAGGTTTCAAAATACATCATCCTTTCTTCTTGTACACATGCAATTCTCAAACTAAAAAATTCATCAAGATGGCACTTCTTCAGCCTAATATATACATTAATTGTCCACGCAACTTCATACCTCTTTCCCTTAAGACAGAATTTAAGAGTGTGCTCAGAAATTAGATCTATTTTAGCACAAGGAAGAATAGTTTGGGCTATCCACAGGAAATAAATCAGATTGCTACATCAATCAGGTACTGGAAGATATGACAAAGGAAATCTGGAGGACATGTAGATGTTTCTAACATGAAAGCACAATTCTAGCTCACTTTCTTAGCAAATGGAATAATGTATGCACACCTCTGAATGCCTTGAAAACTAACGTAAATACAATTGGTAAAGATAGTTGCATTACCTACTGCCTGAAGTCGAGGCAGAAAGTCCCATTAAGTCATTCAGATCACCTTTTCTCTCCTAGTAAATCCAACAAAAAGCTCCCACATGCTAGGCAAGGAGCCAGAGCAGCCTGCAAGAGCTCTGTTTCCAACCAGAATTCAACTTGGGCAGTGCAGGCATCTGGTTCACATGTTTTTCATAGTCATTTTCAGACACTTACGGGAGAAAGGAATTAAAAAATTATCTCCAAATCCTGTTCCTGACCAGTATGGCATGAAAAGACTCCCACCTGCCTAGGATTTGAATTTCACAGGAACGGCCCTTACTTCAAAGCGCCACAGAACAGACTCTCAGGGAAGGCACATAAGATCAAGAGACATGCACATTTTAAATATGACACAAAACCTATGACATAAAAAAGGATCAAGCGCCTTCTTTGTTCATTTACAATTTGGAAGTTATACTCAAATTTACTGTATGTCTAGGAGACCTACCTTGTCTAAAAGGAAATATAAGGGAACAAATATATTTCATGGGGTTTCCTATATTAATAAAAGTATTCTGTAAGGTTATTTGAGATGCAGAGATTAAAGATAAGTGGAAAGCCATATAGAGTATTAAAATTCCCTACGATTGAGAAAATATGACTCTGTCACCTGCTGTCAAATAATTTTTCACATTTATTCTTCCCTGGTGCCCTCGGTGTGAAAAAGAGCTATAACATGTTACATTTAAATCAGTCTGTAAAGATCAAAGGAACACACATGCTACCTTTTTTTATTCTTTCATATATTCTAGAGGTAGTTATTTTTACCCTAACATAGATGAGTCAACTAAGATAAGAAATTTTGTTAGTGATTTTCTCCAGGTTATGCAATAAATAAATAGAAGAAATAAACATCAGATCTTTGGACTCCCACTCAGGGACAGTAGGCCTTACCAATTTAGAATTACTTATCAGATAAAGATATGGACAACCCCTGTTTTCATTTTTGCTAACTTCATAAGGAAGATGTGCCAGTCATAACTGTTAATATACTTAATTGTATTATTAAGTTAAATTACAGTAATTTTCATCATAGAGAGCAGAGCGAAACTGCAGGCCACACCCCTTTTCCGAGAGCCACACTAAGCAAAGTGAGACTTGAGACTGTTCTGAGATCTTACTAAAAGCGACCACCGTCCATGTGCAGAGTGATGTCTTTAGCCTGGACCCAAACCTGTGAAACGGAGTCTCGGTCAATTTCAGGACGTGTTGATGCGATCTACATGCACTTCCGCCTAAGCGCCAGCCCCAGGGGCAGGTGGCTCCTTTGATCTTTCTCGTTGTAAAGGAAACATTTGGTAATCAGAGTGAAAAGAGACCCAGGCCAAAAGCAGCAAGGCATTTATACAGCGACGCGGGACTCTTCTTTTTCTGCCTCAATCCCCTTCCAGAACGAAGACAGTCTCAAAGAGAATCCTTGGAGAACAGGAAGCTTCAGAGACAAGTAGATCTTTCATCAGCAATAAAAATAAAAAATTAAAAGTACCTCTTTCCATGACAGCTTGTGACAAAAGGTCCATGCTAGTGTACTTCCATTAGACTTTGCTGAGCGACAAGCTACCCACAACCTAATGTCCCCAATTAACATATTACTTTTCACAGTCTTCGGAGCTGGGTGGGAGGGGCTTCTGGTACCCTCACTGGCACTTATTCTCCCTGCTGCGTTTGCCTGGAGATTCTGCTGGTTGGTCTGTCAGCACCCCTGCTGATGGAACTGGTACATAGACAAAAAGAAATATAAATCCTT
>PVIC010042324.1:0-15854 GCA_004025085.1 Thryonomys swinderianus
TAGTTCAGGCTGGCTCTGAGCTCACTATGTAGTCCAGACAAGCCTCGAACTCAGCAATCCTCCTGTCTCTGCCTCCCGAGTGCTGGGATTACAGGCATGAGCCACTACGCCCGGCACTGTGGTATGTGGTATGTGGTATTGATTGCTGGTGGGCGTGAGTCTCCACACCCAACATTGTATGTGGTTACTGGGGATCAAACTCAGGACCTTGCGCTTGCGAGGCAGGTGCCGGAACCACTGAACTAACCCTCCGGCCCACAAGGAGCTTTATAAAAACCATTTATTGACCAATCACACCATGTTCAAAACACGTTCTCACCTATCCCTGCGGAATAATGTCCATTCATTCTAAAATTTAAAAAGTGAGGTACATATATGATTAAGAATAGCTTTGTAGGGCCAGAGATGTAGCTCAGTGGTTCCAGTGCCTGCCTAGCAAGAGCAAGGTCCCCAGTTTGATCCCAGTAACCATATACAACAATACCAGGTATGGTGACTCATGCCCACCAGCAATTAGTGCCACATACCACAGTGCCGGGCGTGGTGGTTCACGCCTGTAATCCCAGCCCTCAGGAGACAAAGGCAGGAGAATTGCTGAGTTCGAGGCTTGTCTGGGCTACATAGTGAGCTCAGGGCTAGCCTGAACTACAAAGCAAGACCCTGTCTAGAAAAAAAGAAGCTCCATGATTTATTCCAAACAAAACAGCTGAGAAGTTTTGAGCATTTGTTTAATAAATCCAAGAAGCCTATTGTTCCCAATATACCACTGTGTAGGGTAATACTGTGATCCCACAGTGGTGTGTGGCCATGCAAGGCTGCATTTTGGGAAAGACTAAACAAGGGAAAGCAAAAACAAACAAAAAACCTGAAAGCAATTCAGGTATTATGTAATATCCCAAAGTATAACATCCAGTTAAGAACCACTAATGTGCAAACTTTTTTACAATGCATTTGAAATTTAAGAGTTTTAGAAATTCTGTTATTCTACTATCATTAATCTCATTTCCTAGCTAAAACTATATTCAATGCATTCCATATATTGCAAAAATATTTTCAAAATTCTTCATTGTTTTATAAATGTAGTCATTTTTGTACATTGTTGACATATGCGATGATAAGATGAAATTTTGCTTGGAGAATGACGTGTTTACAAAGTGGGAGATTTCTGGCTATATGTGGTTCATTGCTTAATCTTTAGTGCTCTAGAGATACTCAGCATATACAAATCATCCATGAATCTGCAGACTCTATGATAAGGAGCATGTCACGTTCTAACATCAAATCCAAAGAGATGGAGGGAGGGGGTGAAGCAACAAGAGGAAGGGGACATAAACAATTAAATGTAGTAGGTACCTGTACCAATACTCCACCATGAATGTATAACTTATGTGCAACAAAAATGTATGTACTGATAAAAATAAAATTTTGAAAGAAAGAAAATATGACTCTGTAATAACATAACAAATAAAGCACAATGGGTAGCATTAACATAAACTAACAGCATTCTCGATTTTAAGCTCTTTCCAGTGGCCATGTCCTTTCCATTTATAATTATAAATTATAAACGTAGATATGGAGGCAAATATAGCTGAGCTCACTAATAGGTTAAGAAAATCTTTTGAAGTGTATTTTGGAGACTTATTCTGAAAAATAACCAATATAAGTGGAAATTATTTAATTGAATGTGCCGTGTACGCGAAAATTGTAGTACACTGGCCCTCTTGGGATAGGGAATACCATACATGCTTTCAGGCCTACTGACCTAGAAATCAATGTAAAAGCCTCTCTGGGCACATTTATCCTGAAGGACAATTTTTAATTTTGCAGTCTTTATCAATTTAATAAAAGGAAAAACACTATGAACAAAGAGGAAAAACAGGAGAAAACACTTTGAGGGCAACAGCTCCAAGGATGTTCAGGGTTCTGATTTGCTTCCTTAAAAATCAGCCTCATTATCACCACATATTTTCTTACGCAGAATTTCTTTGCAAGCAACCAAGAAAGAAAAGAAAGAATATGAGTTGCGACAAAGAAAGTGCCTGTTTTTAGTTTTAGTATCTCATTGAATGATTTGCTTTGGGGTCTTAAGAAAATTTCTTAAAATATCTGTAAAATATATTGAACATACAGTAATTATCAAATGGCTGAGTATATAAATAGGAAAACTATTCTGATGGCTAATAAGAATCGAGGAGGAAAACAGTTATCTACACATAATACTGCCCCATTTAGAAAAACTTATATTTTTATTTTGTGTATCCTCTAGCCTCTCTATTGTCAAGTCTCTAAAGTAATTATGAATGTATTACATATCTTACTACACATACCAGAAGATAGATAGAACCTTAAATTTTGTTGTGGAGGTTTGATGGCCAGCTTAAAAATCACTTTTAAATAGTACACTGATATATAAAATGGGCATTTGTTTGTGTGTGGCCTTCTTCATCTATGGACATAGTTATTCAATGTGATTTGGGGAGGAAATATTCCCATATGCTCTTTAGTCACACTTTTCTCCATCACCATTAGTCTTGATTATGCCAATTAAATTTATTAATAGTTTGATGTTCATATTTAAAGCATAATGGCTTACCATCAATTTAAAACAGCCTATTAGTTAAAGATTCTTAAAATGTACCTACTAGTGATTTATTTAAAATGATACCTTAGAAGATTAGTAAATCACAAGATATAAAGTTGGATATTAATACTTACCAGAAATTCTGTACATTGACCTCCAACAAACAGAGGAAGGGCTGCATTAGTGTATTCGGGGAGAAGATGGAGATGTATAGTTACACATTTATATTGTATTATAATACGTTATGGTTTGTATTGTAATATTTTAAGGTTCAGTGTCTGTAAACGCAGGCTTCTGGCTATCACATGGGTTTGGTTCACGTTCAGAGATCTCTCAGATGCCTCCCCAGGCTTCCCTGCGAGGTTGGTGCTGTACAGCACCACACTGAGATGAGGCCAAAAAGTTTGCTGTGAAATGGGAGCAATAACAATATGAGAGTCAAGGAATAATTTCATTGGAAGTGCAGTTTTAGGTGTTGATGGTGGAGTACTAGTCTTTCTTGATGTGGGAACAGCTTTTGGATTCAATTACTTAAAAATTGAATTTCTACTTTCTTTTTCTTTTGATAATGGTGTTTGAAGGCTGCCATTCAGACCTGTTCTCTGTGGTCAAGTTGTACTTTTATGATACTTAGAATGACAAAATGATATGAAACTCTCTAAAGGTTTCAAGTATTCTAACCACTGAAAATATGGTCACCATGTTTTACAGAGTTTCATACAAGTGTTGTTACAAACCTGTTTGTTTTCTTTGAATTAGGGCACAGAATGTCTGTATGTAATGACATATAATAATAAATATTAAAATAATTTCAATAGTACATTAAACAGAATACTCAGAGAAATAATTCTGAGTTGGGAAAGCATAAAGCTTTATGTAAGAATGGGGAAGGCTTAAGGGGCCTCTTAATTTACTTTTTCTTCACTTTCAATTTTGAATGTATTGGAACCCAATTTATCTAGTGAAAATCAGTCATCTGTTAACTAAAGTCCCCTGCTTTAGCTTTAATTTCAGTGTTCTGTGACCACCAAACCAGCGGTCTCTGGTGAAGATAAAGGGCTGAGTATCAGATCACTTGATATGATTAAGTGCATTCTTGTTTGCATTCTGCAGATAGCGAGGTTAAGTAAGACATGCGGCCCCCTTTGATGCATATCATGAAACTCTGGCCAGCGGCACAACTTCACCTCTCTAACCTATTGATGCCTTCACCTCCTTATTTGGAAATGTGGATAAATTTGTTTGCTATAAGAACTGAAGAGATTAATTACAGTGATGCGTATATTGTTCACCTGGCACTGAACTTTGCAAACATGAAGGATTACTAAGTAAGTGATTTCCATGAACATTATTATTAGACTCTTTTTAATTTGAGCCAATATCTAAGTTATAGTGTTTTTCCCCCAGTTCAGTACCCTGTTTCTTAACCAGCACAGGAAGTGGTAAAACCAGATGTAACTTCAATGCTTCTGTAATGAAAAGCAATATTCATGCAGTCCGAAATCCATTTTTTCACATGCATGTAACATGCATTATACACCAGGTACAGCACCATGGTGAGTTTCTCAAAAAGAGTAAAGTGAGTTTTCACAACCCAGTAAAACAGGTGATATTATTACCTTCATTTTACTAATTAGAAAACAGGCGAGAAAAAAGTTACATAACTTGCTCCCAATTGCATTCATTTGGTAAGTTGTAGAGCCAGGATTTGAACCAAAACAGACAGCCTTGTGCCAATGCACCAAATAACTGTAGCCCCCTGAGGTTCAGTTTTCTAAATGATAAAATGAGAATAATTGTCCTACTGTCATCCCATGGGTTAACTGCAAGAATTTAATGTAATATCAATGATATCCTGCCCTGGAACCAGAAGAGTCTATACATATGTAATGAATGATTGTTATTAAACTCACCAAAATGTATCATTATCTGCATGAAGGAACAAGGTATGACTAAAGTAATACTATAAAAAAATGAGAAGCTGGGAGCATTCCAGGTGGCAAGTGACAACAAAAATATTCCAGTAAACTTTGATATTAACAAAGATAAATTTAAAATAATGTATTACTTGGGAAAGTATTATTTCAATCTAATTTATAATCTTGTATTATCAAAAGTAATACAGCACTCTGACAAAGGAGATAGAAGAAGATATCAGAAAAATGGAAAGACATCCCTTGTTCCTGGGTAGGAAGAACCAACATTGTCAAAATGTCTATACTCCCACAACTACTATACAGATTCAATGCAATCCTGATTGAAATTCCAATAGCATATTTCACAGATCTGGAGAAAATCATCCAAAAATTCATCTGGAACCACAAGAGACCTAGAATAGCAAAAGGAATTCTAGGCAACAAGGACATGGTAGGGGTACCACTATCCCCAATTTAGAACTGTACTACAAAGCCACTGTGATAAACATGAGACAGTACTGGCAAAGAAACAGACCTGAGGATCAATGGTACAGATTAGAAGATCCAGAAACAACTCCAGATACACTAAGCCACTTCATCTTTGACAAACGAGCCCAAACATCCTCAATGGAGGAAGGATAGTCTCTAAAAAATGGTGCTGGAAAAACTGGACTTCATCCTGCCAAAGACTGAAGCTAGATTCATCTCTTCCACTGTGTACTAAACTAAAATTGAAGTGGATTAGAGACCTGAATATTAAAAACAGGATCTTTCAACCTGCTGTAAAACAGTTTAGGTAAAACTCTTGGAGACATTGGTTTAAGAGACAACCTCAAGAGACAACCATCAAGAGACAATTGGAGACAACCTCCACACAATGAGAACTAGCAGAAGAAAATAACAAATAGGATCTCATTTTATTAAAAAAAATCTTCTGCACAGCAAAAGAAACCACTGGAAGGGTGAAAAGACAACCAACAATATGGGAAAAAAACTTTACAGCTGTTCCTCAGACAAAGGTCTACTATCTAGAATATATATAATTTTAAAAAATCAGCCCCCCAACTTAAATACCCAATTCAAAAATGGGCATGTGAAATGAACAGACATTTTTCAGAGGAAGATGTAAAAGCAACTAAGAAGTATATGACGAATTGTTCAAGATTACTGGTCATTCAAGAGCTGCAGATAAAACAACACAGATTTCATCTCACTCCACAAATAGCTGCTATTTTGAAATGAGCCAGCAACAAATGCTGGCAAAGCTATGGAGAAAAAGGAATCCTTCTCCACTATTGGTGGGAATGTAGACTGGTACAATTATTATGGAGATCAGTGTGGAGATTCTTCAAAAAACTAGGTTTAGAGATCCCATTTGACCCTGCTATTCCTCTCCTGGGGATATACACCAAAGAATTACAAGATTCATATCACAGCAACATGTGCACCCATGTTTATAGCAGCTCAGTTCATGATAGTAAATCTTGGAAACAACCCAAATGACCATCAAGAGTGGATAAAGAAGATGTTTTTTTTAAAAAATAAAATGGAGCATTACTCTGCATAAAGAATGATGTGTTTGAATCATTTATACTCATAAGTGAAATAAATAGGTCACAGATATGTAAATATCATATCTTTTCTCTGGTATGAGAAACTGAAGATGTAAATGAGTTCTAGAATGCATGATAGATATTGTGAAATAGTATATTCAAAGGGAAGGGGGGTAAGGGTAAGTAATGAGGGGATAGAAAAAATCGATGGTAAAAAAAGGAAACAAACGTGTACATAGGGTGAGGGGCTACAGGGTGGGTAGGTGAAGGGTACAAATGAGAATTAAGTCATGTCATATACTGGTACGAGTTCTCAATGTTGAGTATAATTGTGATGTGTTTATATAATGTATCAATAAAGATTCAAATTTTTAAAAAAGTAATTTTTTCAGAATGTGTAAAAGTGTTTACATGATTTCAAAAATGACTGAAAGGATACGGTGATATGGATATATAAAAATTCTATTAAATTCACACATTATAGTAAACTTATTTTGCCCTTTGGATCAGTTTTATTGATTCTTAGGAAGGAAAAGAAGAGTGACATTATTTACCTTGGTCCCTTAATTTCTGACAACAATCAAAGCACAAATAAAGAACAACATAGGAGAGAAATAGGAAATAGGGAAAATTTCAGACACTTCCCCCAAGTTCCCTATTTCATTATTTCAAAAACTATTTTAATACATCTACCAATGTATTTCATTTATGCTACTAGTTTATCTTAGCTCATTGAAAAGTATGTTTTGCGTTATCCATTTCTTCTTTTTAGAATTTATTTTTGTTCTGTCTTGTTGTCTGTGTAGCTACTTTGAAGATAATGATACACAGTGTATTAGCTACTATTATTCTCTTACTAAATTTTATTTTTCATATTTCATGCTTTTTATTTCAAAAAGCAAAATAAAAGATGCCATTGTTCAGTTAGCATCTTTTAAGACAAGGTTAAGAAATCTTGTGCATAACTGATACTTGGTAAATATCTAGAAGTTAAAAATCTTATGTATAAATACTTCCTATTTAGGTACATTTTTTTCTTTCTGGTACCAGGGATTGAACTCAGGTCCTTGTGCGTCCAAGGTTGACGTGGTACCACTTGAGTTAAATCCTCAGCCCTAGGTGCATTTTTGATGCACTCCTGATCGATCAGCAACAGCAAAAATATAGCAATTCTCAATCTTTATATCATTCAAAATAGTAAAATTATATTCTAAGACCATTGAGTACCAGCATGCTATGATTTTCAAAATTATATAAGAAATTTCAATGTATTGTGAAATGTTTATACAGAATTAAAAACTATTACCTTTGGTAGCTTGAAATTACTCCAGGTAAACATTAAATGTTAATTGTAATGCTTTTCCTGGCGCTTAGAATTTATAAATTGCTTCTCTTTCCTCTGGACAAACAAATGTTCCTAAAAAAAGAAAGAGAAAGAGAAAATAAAATATCTAAGAATGATGGAACTAGATTTTGACCCACTTATTTTTGGTAAATATCCTTGTATCAAACAAAAATATATGTATTTTTTTGAGACAGGTCTCGCTTTGTAGTTCTGGGTGGCCCTGAGCTCACTAAGTAGCCCAAATAAGCCTCAAACTCATCAATCCTCCTGCCTCTGCCTACAGGCATGAGCAATCATGCCCAGTATTGTGATGTGTGGTGCTGATTACTGGTCATGAGTCACCACACCCAGTATTGTATGTGGTTACCGGGAATTGAACTCAGGACCTTGCACTTGGTAGGCAGGTGCCAGAACCACTGAGCTAAATCTCTGGCTCGCAAAAACATTCTTAACCTCAGAACTAGATTATATCTTCGAATTCTACTTTTCAAAATAGCTCTGTAAGAACTCATAAAAGCCTTATTAAAGATGTTAATTATGAAGAATTCAGTAGGGCTGGAGATTTAGCTCAGTGGTTCCGGCGCCTGCCTCGCAAGTGCAAGGTCGTGAGTTCGATCCCCAGTAACCACATACAATGCTGGGCGTGGTGATTCACGCCCACCAACAATCAATACCACATACCACAGTGCTGGGCGTGGTGGCTCATGCTTGTAATCCCAGCACTTGGGAGGCAGAGACAGGAGGATTGCTGAGTTCGAGGCTTGCCTGGTCTACATAGCGAGCTCAGGGCCAGCCTGAACTACAAAGTGAGACCCTGTCTCAAAAAAAAAAAAAAAAAAAAAAAAAGAATTCAGTAATTGTTCATTTGGTTCCGTATCTCTTCAATTATTTTAATGAAATCTGTATAATTTTCTGTACAATTTCTAGAATACACTCTTTTCCTTTTCTTCAAGGGTTTATAAATGAAAGTGAACTCAAAGTAGCATGGCCTAATCATTGAACAATACAGTCATACTAATTTATAAATGAATTTGCACAGTCTGAGTGTAATTATACAGATCTATCCATTGCAGAACTATCAATAAAAACTTCATTTGAAAAAACTGATGAAAACATTTTAAAGATTTATGTATCTCATTCAAAAGTTCAAATATGTCATGGGAAAACTTGCTTATTGCTGAATAAAATATTTTTTAACTGAGGTACCATCATGGGCTTTGAAACATGCTGATCATGGCTTCTTTGGGATAGTCTAGGGAGATGAAACACAACCACATAATGATCTGTTTCATAGCTTATCGCATGTGGATGAATCTGTTCTTCTTGTCAGTGATTCTGCTACTGTCCACAACTAGATAATTAGAAGCTGACTAGAATGCAAGCCAACTGTTTCAGGGAGCTGACACTTCTTTCTAAATAGCATGACTCTCCCATAAAGGAAACGGTGTGTTCATTTATACTCTAGGGCAAGTTCTTTTGTCTACCGGGGATTAGTAATAGTTTATGGATTGAGTTTTTTGAGTGGCATTGCTACAATACATTTTTAAAAAGTTGAATTCTTTATACATTTTTAAGTGCAAGCCACTCTTAATGTGATGCTTGGAGGCAGCGAACTAGAATATGAATCTTAGCCCAGTATTCAACAGTCAGATGGTCTAAAAGAAGGAAATGGGTCCTATTGAAGAGATAATACAGAGTAGAATTAACAGGGTAGAGGAGAGGGTCTAGTGCCTGATGTCAGAATTTCTGGGGAGAAATGTGACCCCAATCTTAGAGTCTACTTACCTTGAGGTGAATGACGTCTGAAGTAAGGAAATACATACTCCTTACATATGTAGACACACACACACACACACACACACACACACACACACTATACAGGGCTCGATTCACATAAAGTACTTAGAGTAAATGTACTTTGTCTCTTTAGTCATTTTAAAAAAAATTTTTATTGGTACATTTTACATACACATTATGATCCCACTCAATATTGAGAATTTGTACCAGTATATGACATGTTTTAATTCTCATTTTTCCCATTCCCCTACCTCCCACATGACCCCTTGCCCCCTAAATTTTTCAGTCATTTTTAATTGTAATGATAAACATAGCTGTAATGGTGACATAGTTGACTGTTTTTTTATATAGAAATATATTTCTGTTTCTGAAATTTGGTAATTCTAAAAATTTCAGTCAGTATTTACATTAATATCTTATTGATCTTCATTACTAATTTATTAACCTTACCAAATCATTAATAAAGAAGGGAACCTCCAAAGTCCTTACATGCCTAAAATACTTTTCAAGTTGCATCAGTACTCTTTAAGTCCTGGATAAATCATGTTGATCTTTGTATGACTCACGGCATATCTATGCAGCTACTACCACTTATGTGCTATTTAATCACTGGGTTGGCACAGTTCCAAAGAAAATGATAAAAATGAAATATGAATGGAAGAATAACTATTAACCTGGACTTTACTGATCTTTGTTTATCTACTTAGATTGTAAGACAGATCATATGAAGGCAAGAGGGTAAAGAAAGATCCTTCTTAGCCTCTTTTCCCAAGTCCCCTTTTATGGAAATTTATAAAGTGATAATTAATTATCAAGCTCTGTGTAGAACTTCACACTAATAGCTGGGCTCAAATGTATGTACAATAAAAAAGGTATAAACATATCTTGTGCAATATTTTGCACACACTGTGCACATATCATGTTCACTTTCTGTTTGCACACACAGTCACATGTCCTAATGTTGATGAGCTAACTTTGATTTATTTAGTTCCTTTTCATATTTCCTCTTGTAAAGAAAATTTTTGCTTAACTATTTTATCTATGATAGATTATCTCTCCAATTTATTCTTCCTAGGACTTCCAGAAAGAAATTTCTGGGCTGCCTATTGGATCATATCACTTCCTTAGAATATTGTCCTTAGAATGACTCTACTGCCCTCAGGATGAAATTTAAACTTCTTAGCATCATCCAGTCCTCACTATTTCAGAGTCTCAATAAGTATTATGATGCTTAGTATAGCTAAACTACAGTATTTTCAACTCCTTACCTGTTCTAAGCTCTTTTTGGTGCTCTATTTCCCTCAGCCAAACATACCTTTCTTTTTTCCACATCTTTCTACATACTTTCTTTATGCCAGAGTCCTTCCCTGCAGGCCTTTCAAGCCAAGGACTACAGGGATATCAGCTTGTACCTCTCAGGTAACTTGTAAATCCTGTAATTACATGATTGGTATGCTTTCTAGTTTCAAGGCCTATAATGGATATGACATAGCAGATGCTCAATGACAAATTCACAAATATCTCAAGATCTGAGCTTAAAGTTCTGCAACTGCACATCTGAAAGGTACCCAAGCAACATATATCCTGTCTCAAATCCTTCAAGATTCATCATGTACAGGTACAAATTCTCAGTGATGAATGTGATCATAATGTATACCTAAAATGTAACAATAAACTCAACAAATGGGGGAGTAATCCTTAACTTTCAAGAACAGCACTTATGCATAATTAGTATGTATTCACTCACAGTTCCAGCTGGTGAGGAAGCAGAGTAAATAGACATAGTATATACCACCAATACAAGAGTTTACTTGTTGTTGTTGTTGTTGGTGGTGGTGGTGGTGGTGGTGGGGTGTGTGTGTGGGGGGGGGGTACCAGGAATTGAACTCGGGTCCTTGTGCTTCCAAGTACCACTTAAGCTAAATCCTCAGCCCTATTTGTTGTGTTTTTACCCTACATGGTAAGGAGCATCAAGATTACTTCCTTATTTTGCAACAGGAAGTGTGGATGATCACGTGTGAACAAAACCCCTAAATAGTCTTCATTATTAATTAGCCCTTTACACTTAGAGAAGAGATTGTATTATTTTCTAAAGGTCATGATAAAAATAATAATTTAGTGGTCAGGCACTTAAAATCATGCAGTTAGATGCATTAGGATTTTCAGTAACTCAGATTAAGAGTTTTAATTTTAACTCTTTTCTGAGTGCTGTCTGTCTGGATGGCCACAGTTTGTGCAATTCATAGCTGGCCTAGGGAGCGAATTCAATCATCCAAGTTTTGGCTCCCACTTCTTACTCATAAGGCATCAGACCACAACTCTAGAGACTAGAGACATACAGAAAGGGTTTTCCAAGTTGTCTTTTGACAGTCAGGGCCTTCCAGCCAAAAGTGTGCACAAGCTAGGACTGAGCTGGAGTCAGGGCATCAGAAAGAAGGCGAGTCCTAGTCTGTGTAACTGGCGGTCATGTGCCTGAACTGAGAAACACAAGGTTATCCGAGGGTAGAAGTTAGCGAGTGAGTAGACACAGTGCCCAGCCAGCTGTCAGCCATCATATGGCATAGGCATATATATATTTGTCCCTGAGGAGGCTGGGTAGGTCTATTCTTTCATGAATCTTTGCCTTAGGGAGGAGGTATTTGGCCTGGAAACAACTTTGTCCTAAAGAGATAAGTGAACATTTTCCAAAGAAAGAATGAAGCAAATTGTTTTTTCTTATATTTGTATTTATAAAGGACTCAGTTTTTTCCCCCATCTTGGGCAATGCAGGCCAATTTTGCTTTGTATTTCCTCTTGTACATCTCAAAGAATTAGTAAAAACATGCTACTCACTATAGATTACACTATTTTCTAGACAATAATAGGAAAGATCAACCTGATTTTGGTATGTTGTTGTATGTTTTTTTACAGAAATTTATTTTCAAATGATGCTAAAACATTAAAAATAGTGCATATTTCTGGGGCATCACTGATGTCTCCAGTTTTCTGTTTTATATCTGCAAATATCCTGTGGAATTCTCAAAATAAAGGACATTTACTTGAACAAATCCTGTTTCTAGCTGACTTGTCCCCACCCCATACCTTCCTTCTAAATACCACAAGGAAAGCTTTCCTCCTAAGCATAAACTAAACGAGAAATTTGGCTTTCAGCAACCTTTGCTGAGAGATTACAGATAACTAAATGCACATTTTTGTTCTCTCTCACAGAGACTTAGGTTCCCAGGGCAACAACTTCAGCATTTTGTAGATGAGTTAGTGGCTGACTGCTCATTACTGTTCAGCAATGTCTGTCATGGGGAAATCAGGAAAATATCTCTTTGGCTGTTTTTTTTTAGTTTTTCTCTCTTCTTCATGTTTAGTAATGAGTTATACTTCTTTTTCTCTGTATACTGAAGAGGCAGAAGACATTTGTGTTGTTCTAAAGAGAAGTTTAAGTATTAAGAACTTTTGCTGGTTGAGTTCCTGGAAGTCCCGTTCCTTCAAATAGGGCAAGTCTGTGCTTCCTGCCCTGAACTGTCATCCCAGCTCGAGAGGTATGTTTTCCTGAGGAAGAGCAGGATATAAATGAACTCTTTTGGAGAGTTCAGACAAGATAGGAAGGCCCTCTAGAGTCTCAAGTACAAAACAAAACAACACTGTGACTAGCTGCAAAGCCACCTTGTTCTTCCTTTGGCTGTAAGGGGAGGATGGTATTGCTACACTGACCAAACCACTTGGCAGTCAGAACAGTGGTCCTCTTTATCCATGGAGGATTGTTGCAAGACCCCAGGGAATGTCTGAAACCACAGCCAGCACCAAATTGACATTATTTTTCCTACAAAAACATATATATGTATGATAAAATTTAATTTGTAATCAGGCAGAGTAGATGAACAACAATAATTCATCATAGGTCTTAGCAACATTGGTATGTGATTTTTTTCTTTCCATATTAAACAGAACTTCTAACTTTCCATCTTAAGAAAACATTTTACAAGTTCTCCTGTGCTTATGCAGTATTACAAAATAAAGGCTACATTTGCAGAAACATTGTGATACTGCCACCATCAATTTGATAACCAAAAGGAAGTAACCAGTAGGCAGGCAGCATTCACAGCCCAGGGACATTTCACATCCTTGGTGGAATAGAGCAGGTTAGCACAAGATTTCATCACATTACTCAGAATGGTACATGGGTAAAACTTATTAACTGGATTTTTCTCGAATTTTCCATTTAATATATCTAGACTATGGTAAAGTGCAAATAACAAACTGTGGAAAATAGAATAGTGACTGTTCTGCATAGATTATCTGAGTCCCAGTGTCGGATGCAATAACAAATTTACAGGTAATAAGCACAGATATAAGAAAAGACTGCAATATTTTTATTCACTGATGCAGTAACACTCTCATAGAGGTATTAAAAGGACGCCTGTGTCAGAATCAGTTAATAAAGTCTTTTATATGTACTCAGTTCTGGATCTGAATCCCGGAGGATGGGGCGAGGTTAAAGCTGCATTTTTTATAACCACCCAGGGAGTCTTCTGGACACCCTTGTCCAGAACCCCTTTATATGCTATATATTGTCATATTTTAGTAATATAAAATAACTGCTATCATGTCTCTCTGATGAAAATATTGTGGAATAGAACAGAAAACTCTCTGAATATATCTACTTAATTCCCATCAAAATATTAGTGCAGAGAACAAGAAGTTCATTTAAGTTATTTTGTCCTGAGACATTTTTTCACTGTAGTTAAACATTGCAGGAAAAAAAATGTTTCAGGAAAAATTAACAACTATGAATTGATTTACAGATAACATGAGACAACTATAGTGACACATTTACTGAAGTGCATTATCAGCTACCAACCAAATTATCAAGATGAGCCATATTTATACTTGGAACTAATCACTGATTTGACCACAACCTTGCCTCAATCTGAAGGACTTGACTGTTTGAACCACTTGATTATATAGACACTGAAATACTGTAAAAAAGAAAAAAGTAGACATGAAACTGATGAATTAGTACTCCATTTAAATATGGTTTCTCTCTTTTATATGTAAATATATGTGTAGACTTTTTTTCTATTATAAATTCTTAAGCAAGCAGAGAATTTGTGAACATTAGAAACTTAATATTTGGTTCCAAACTCAGCTCGACTTAAAAGTGTCAGAATGTTACACATGGCTTAGGAAAAACTGACTTGATCTATTATAAAGTCCAATAAATTAATTCTTGTGGGGGTATCTAAATCTCTAACATCTTTATCAAATACTATCAGCCATAAGTATACTTACAGGAAAGCCAGAGTGCCTTCATTTCCTGAGAATTCTTTAAAATGACTTATTTGATGACACTTAAATTTTTTTTGACTTTGAACATGAAAATCTAAAGGATGCCACTGAATAAAACTATATGACATGACCAGAACCGGATGTCCATCGATCTGCTGTTTGCTCTGTAAGACTCCAATTAGTTTTTGCTGACTCCATTGGCCAACATCATATAAGCACAGCTGAATTTCAAAACATAGGAAAATGCCAATCAGATCTTAAGAAGCAGATGATAAGGACAGAGTCTTTGTAATTTAAATATGCATTGAAAACCTACCATGTGAAACTACAAATTTCATGATATTTAAGGCATATTATAATGAGTACATACTTTTGGCACATCATACCTAGAGAAGGATAATTTTCATTTTAAAATATGCAGTATTTTTATTTACTTCTCATCAGCACAAATCAAAGTTGATTATACAAAATAATACTCTCATAAAAATTTGTATAATTATCCAAAGTTCATTAACTAGAAAGATACCCTGGAACATTACAACTTTGAACTCATTATGGCTTTTAATGTATTTGTACCACATCACTAAAGCAATCTGATATTGACATTAAAGCAAGTTATTAAGAGTAGATAATCATGATGACAGAACAAGCAACTTGAAAAAATTTCCTTCCTGAATGAAATAATGTCTACTTGATTAAAGATAATGAGCACAGTATACCTCAATCTGTAAGAAATAATTACAGAATAGATATTTTTTACGGCTCTAAAGGCTGGGAAGGCCCAGACTAAAGGGCTTGTGTCTAGGAAGGGCCTTCATGCTGGGTCATCTCATGGCAGAAGGTAGAAGAGCAATATAGGTGGTGGTGGGGCAAACTCAATCTTTCTTAAGGACCTGCTCCTAGAAAAGTAATCCAGCCCCCAAATAATTACATTAAATCAATCATAAGGGAAAAACCCTTATGACCTAAGCACTCCTTGAAGGTTCCATCTAATCACCTCTTCTTTATTGGTACAATTTATATACATCTCAAAATCACATATAACATTGGGAAATTTGTACCAGTATATGCCACAAGTTAATTCTCATTTTTACCCATATCCCTACCCACTCCCCCCTCCTCCCCCCTTATACATGCTCTTTTATTTTCCTTCTGTATCATATTTATTCCTTCCCCTCATCATATTCCCACACCGAGTTTCCTATAGAAATATTCCACTCTATAAAAGCTGTCCTACTTTCTAGAACTCATTTGCATCTACAGGTGTTCATGCCAAAGAGAAGATCCGGAAATTGTCTATCTGTGATCTATTGATTTCACTTATTAGTATATCCTCCAGATGTCTCCATTTGCACCTAAATGGATCGATCTTGTCATTCTTT